>JABSTT010004591.1:0-20120 GCA_013339685.2 Hyalomma asiaticum
GCAGTGCGTCATTGATGTACATCCTGTTCTGGCTTTCCACTATTGGCTATCAGGGCATGGCACTTCCGGATGACGGGCGACCGCTTCTAGATTTCCAAAACCGAGTGTTCGCGCGATCTTGACTACGCGACCGTGACGTCGCGCGAACGGCCCGTTTCGTCGCTCATCGCGTCGCCCATCGCTTTCGCGTGCATTTTCGCGCATATGAGGTTTGGCCTTCACGCTCGAAGAGCGGTCTGCGGGAAACGCCACCCACGAAGAAAGGTGACCGGTGCCCTTATCGGCGCATATATGCTCGACGCTGTACGAACGCGGCTATGCGCGCGGCTCTGCATGCGTTCATCGAGGCGGAGTTTCGAACGCGCCTGGAATGGTGCCGCCATCCAGGAGAGACGAAGTAACGCTGCAGTGATTCACTTCCCCTGGATGGCGGCACAGTTCCCAGCAATGTGCGCCTGGATGCGCGCGTGCTGTGCCAGACGAGACAAGAAGTTCGTACAGCATCGAGGATGTGCGGCGTTAGCGCAGTGGTAGTGCATCAGGCACCTTTCGTCGTGGCGCGGGGGCTGTGAGTTCGATTTCCAGCGCATCAACGGAAGTTTTCCTGAGTCTTTATTCTTACATGTTTACTTTACTGCGTCATATCCGTTACGGTGGTGACGTGTGGGGTCGTCGTGGACCCCGACGTAACTTTTTCGTGCCAAAACGTCATGTTAGATCTGAAGGCCCCCTTGAATTTACGGGAGCAACAACGAAACTAATTACGTTTTACTTTCTTCATATATCCACCACGGTATCTAACGGCTGAGGTGTTGCGATGAAGCTCGGGGACGCAGGTTTGATTGCCGGCCACGTCGGCCGCATTTCGACCGAAGCGAAAAGTAAAACGGTGCATCCTGATTTAGATGCACACTAAAGTTCCCTTGAAAGGGTTCGCGTGTTAAGAGTCGCTACGTTTAATTTCCAATGACGGCCTGTCCGGGTCCAGAGGCTCTTTGAGTCATTTATTCGCATACCCTTTCAAGCGAAGCCAGATTAGCTGAACTACTAGAAGAATTAGGGGGTATTAATTGGGATATCATTGGCCTTAGCGAGGTTAGCAAACCAGGAGAAGGGTACTTATCGCTTAATGAAGGACACGTTCTCTACTACAGAGGACTACCAGAGAAGCGCGAATACGGCGTGGGGTTCCTTATACACAAAGACATAGCAGGTAACATCGAAGATTATATAGCATCAACGAGAGTGTAGCAGGCCTCGTGATAAAATTAAATAGGAGATACAAACTAAGCTAGTACAAAGTTACGCACCAACGACCAACCACAGTGACGAGGCTGTAGAACAGTTCTACGAGATGTAGAAAACGGCAATGAACAGGTACTGACCCAATATACGATTGTTATGGGGGACTTCAAACGCGAAAATAGGAAAGAAACCTAAGAGGAGAACGTGCCGTCGGTAATTACGGAGAAGGAGATAGGCATAGCAGAGGGGACATGCTAGTAGAATTCGCCGAAAGAAACCACCTCCGTGTAATGAATACTTTCTTCAAGAAACGTAGAACAGGAAATGGACGTGGAAAAGCCCCAACGGAGAGAACGAAAAACGAAATAGATTCATAATGGCACTGATCTAGGTATAGTACAAGACACAGAAGTGGTTAATAGGGTTTAGAATTAGTGACCACAGACTAATAAGGGCGAAGATAATCCCCAATCTAAAGCGAACAAGGACAAAGTTAATCACACGGAAACAGGCCAACCCCGATAGCGTCAGGGCGAAAAGAGAAGAATTTAGAATTGCACTTAAGAACAGTATGAGGCTCTAGGACAGAACATAATGAGGATATAGAGAAGATGAACGAAGACATTACTAATCTGATCACCGAAACAGGACAATCGAAGTAGGGGGCAAAGCACCAAGACATGTTGTGAGTAAACTCTCGGAGGTCTACTAAAAATCTAATCAAGCAACGCCAACAGATGAGAATAACTAACTCAGAGACAGATAGAATACGCCGAGCTATCTAGCTCATCAGTAAACGTAGAGTCAGCGACGTACGTAACCATAACGTGAAAGAAATAGAAGCAGCCGTCAGAAAGGAGTCAGCATCAAAACAACAAAAGGAAGCTTTGTGCGGGAAGAACATAATGCATGCAGTGAAAGATAAGCAGGGCAACATCGGTACTAACTTCATGGCATAACCAAAGTGGCCGAGGATTTCTATTGCGACTATACAGCGTCAAATACGAGTCTCCCCACCATGAGTGTATTAAATGCCGAGCAGGACTACGAAATCCCATGCGTCACTGCGGACGAAGTTAGGAAAGCAACACAGGGCATGTCCCGCGGAAAGCGGCTGGAGATGACGGCATAACCGCCGACTTGATCAAAGATGGCGGAGACTTCCTAACTGGAAAGCTCGCGACACTATACACTCAATGCCTCAAAACTTCAAATGTACCCGAAAGCTGGAAAAACGCAAATATTCTATTATTACATAAGAAGGGAGATGTTAAGACTTGAGGAACTACAGGCCGATCAGTCTACTCTCAGCACTTTACAAAATATACACAAAGGTTATCTCAAACAGAATAAGGGCCACACTGAATTTAATCAACCCAGAGAGCAGCAGGGTTCAGAAAAGGATACTCTACCATGGACCACCTGCATGCGGTCAATCAAGTAATCGAGAAATCCGCTGAATACAACAAACCCCTCTATATGGCTTTCATAGATTACGAAAAGGCTTTCGACTCGGTAGAGATACCAAGCAGTTCTGGAGGCACTACGTCGTCAAGGAATATGTGATAGCTATATAAACACAATAGCCAACATCTATAAAGGATTCTACAGCCACCCTGCGCCTCCATAAGAAAAGCAGAAAAATCCCAATACAGAAAGGTGTCAGACAGAGAGATACAATTTCTCCCATGCTATTTACTGCATGTTTGGAAGAAATCTTCAAAAGGTTAGACTGGGAAGAGACAGGGCTCAGGATTAACGGCGAAATATCTGAGTAACCTGCGATTGCAGATGACATAGTACTCTTTAGCAATGATGGCGACGAATTGCAAAAGATGATTGAAGACTTAAGCCGAGAAAGCACTAAGGTAGGATTAAGGATGAACATGCAGAAAACAAGATAATGCTAAGTGGCACGGCGAAAAAACGTCTATTCAAGGTCGAAACCCATACATTAGAAGTCGTAGAAGAATATCTGTACCTAGGACAGCTACTTACTGGAGAACCCACCCATATAAAAGAAATCCACCGTAGAATAAACATGGGATGGCGCGCATATGGGAGACATTCACAACTCATGAACGGAAACCTACCACTATCACTCAAGCGGAAAACTATATAACTACTGCATCCTGCCAGTACTGACTTACGGATCAGAAACCTGGAGAATTACAAAGAAGCTAGAGGAAGTTAAGAACCGCGCAGCGGGCGATGGAGCGGAAAATGATAGGCGTTACACTAAGGGATAGGAAGACAGCCGAGTGGGTCAGAGAACAACGGGGGTTTGCCGACATAATGAACGATATTAAGAAGAAAAAATGGACATGGGCAGGCCACGTGATGAGAAGGCTAGATAACCGATGGACAGTTAGAACGACGGAATGGATACCAAGAGAGGGTAAGCGCAGCCGTGGGCGGCAGAGAGTAAGATGGGGGGACGAAATCAAGAAATTCGCAGGCATCAAATGGAATCAGCTCGCGCAGGACAGGCAAGGATGGCGAGGATTGGGAGAGGCCTTCGTCCTGCAGTGGACATAAAATTGGCTGATGATGATGATGATGATGATGATGAAAGAAGTTCCCGAAGTTCAAGTAGCCAAAATCTGTGTTCCCCCACTGCGGTGTTCCTCATAATCGTATGGGGATCTCATTTGGAAAGCGTTGGAGAGAAAGCATTCCAAATATCACCATACTATTATGAGGAACGCCTCAGTGGGGGAATCCAGATCATATGCGATCTTTCTTTGTAAACACGGAGGACGGCCATACTTCTCTGCATTACACCAACCGCGGCGTCCCCCAAGGCGGTGAACTCAGCCCTGTTCTGTTTAATGTTACGCTGATTTCCCTCTTTTAGCACCTGCAAATCACAGTCAAGCTATGTACGCAGACGATATCTGCGTTCGGAAGTCCGCCGTAACGCGTTTACAATTACGAGCGAGAATCCAGAAAGCTGCCACTCATATTGCTGCTATACCTCCGCGATCGAGGTCTGGAAATCACCTCTGATAAATGCGCACTTGTGGCATTTACACGCAAGCCCATGACGACCTATAGCGTATTGATAAATGGCCATACAATACCATACATACGGTCGTCCAAGTTTCTCTGTGTGATAATTAACAGAGACATATCATGGAGCCCCCATGTATCATACATGCAGAAGCGGCTGATAAGCATTTGTCACCTCCTGAAGTTCTTCGCAGGAAAGACATGCGGAATGCCTACAGGTGTCATGTTGCAACTTTACAGAGCGCTCTTTCTCGGCTTCCTTCGGTATAGCTTGGCGGTACTGACAAATGTAAACAAAACAAGTTTGCGCATTATGCGAAGTATTCAGGCCCAGGAGCTCCGTATTTGCCTATAGGCCATGCCTCGGAGTGCATCAACAGTGGCGGCTATAGCCACGCTGGAGACCACCTTGCTAAATCCACGTTGAGGTTGGAGCACTATATATATATATATGTATATATACAATTAAGACACCTTGCCCGGACTCCGCACCACCACTGGGCCTCCCTACCAGCAAACAGGCCGCGTACCTCTTTCTGCGCAAGACGGCAACCGCGCATGCTCGTTTCACTCCTACCGCGAGAGCATCGATTCCTCCATAGTGCCTTACGGTGGCAGAGACCAACCTGAACATAGCTGTCATAGAGTTTCTTACTATTACATGAAACTCTGTGATACCTGTCATCCAGAAGATAGCAGACTTATCACCACCAGCCCTTAAACAGCTGAGCTCACCCCTACTATACATACGACAAGTACCTGGACTCCGCACACGTGTTCGTCGACGGATCCGTCCTGCCGAACAGCTCCACAGTGGCAGTGGTTATACCAGCGATGGCCACAACTGTTGAATTTAAGACGTCGCACGTCGCAACTTCGACGGCAGCAGAGCTCGCAGCGCTTCGGCACCGCGCTACAAATTATCGGTCGTCAACGACGCACAGACAGACAATTTTCTGCGATTCAAAGGCGGCACTGCAGTCAGTGTTGACACCCTTGCGCCGGGGACCGCACGAGCAGCTAGTCTTTGAGATTGCAGAGGCGACACATCATTCGGACTGAGATTCCAGGTGAAAATATTGCAACTGGAAACAACTGGGACCAGTTCAAGTGGTTTATGGTCAAATTCCCAGTGGGGACCAGTTGCAATGGGTCCCAGCTGGGACCCACTGGCAACTGGTCCCCACTGGGAATTTGACCATAAACCACTTTAAGTGGTCCCCGTTGCTACTGGTTCCAAATGGCCCCGCTGCTACTGACCTCACCCATATGTGAGGCCAGTAGCAGCGGCGTGACACTTTTACGCCTGTTACACATATGTGTCAGAGATTGTGAACTGAACTATACTCTGCTGGAACGTTACATCATTAATTAATAAGAGTGAAAAGATAGCTTGTTGCCATCGCATGTTGGTAACTGTTGGCCGCAAAATCTGCAGATCAAGTAATACAGGAGAAGCTTGGTGCTGAAACACAGCATTTATTAGAAATATTGCAGCTTGTGCACTGGCTGGGAATCTTCTTGAACGCTTTCTAGGAGACGCGACAAACTCTTGCATATTTCGCAGGTCGTGCACATATTTCGTCACCTGAAAGCAATTGTATTTCCACACTGTTAGCAGAGTTAAAAGAAAATCACTACTATAAACATGCAACCCTGCCAAAAACGGCAAACGCTAGGCCAATGGCGTATATATTACTTTAAAAAATGGTGCAACTAAGAAGTTCAACTCAATGCAGAAACTTAGAACTTTTCAGTGTAAAAATTCATAGACAGAGGCATTGTACAGTACTCTGTCAAAAACCTTGTTCTCTGTACAATGTTCCACCGTCAACATCTCAAGCCACTGGCAAAATTTCTTCCTCGAAAATACAGAACTTGCACCCGAAATATAAATGTGAAGTACTCACCTTCAAATACTAGCATCAGCACCAAGGAAAGCAGCGCTCGTCGTTTTCACACAATGGATCCACAAGCGCTTTGTCACAGGCGAAAACAGTTGTCATGCGCTGGACTGAAGTATCATATCTCTTTTACAGGTGAAACGTTCAACAATAACTGAGCACAAAATAAGTACGCAGGTAACGAAAATCCACACGTTCCTCGACGCAAAACATCACCACATGCACCACAGCGCAGCGGCCCGCACCTCGCCTTGGCTCATCCACATGTGCTCTACGAAACTGGCGCACAGGCGCTTTTGAATTTTCTGTTATGCAGCTTCTTGTCAATAAATATTGCGGCATTTATGCAGACTAATTTTATTTTTTGAATATCTTATTGCGCATGCATTTATTAATTGTTTACTCAATTCTGTTCGAACAAATCAGATACGAAAATAATAATGGCCGTCAAGGCAACTGGTTCCAGTAGAACTGGTCATGGTTCCTGTTGGTGTCCAGGTGGGCGTAACGCGTGAACCAGTTGCCCCTCACCTCGTTTCTAACTGGTACCATTTGGACGGCAACTGGGACCACTAGGAGTGGTCCCCAGTTGGAGTGGTCCCAACTGGTACCAGTTGCTCCCCAGTTCACCTGTAACCGGGACCACTTGCTTCCAATTTAGCTTCCAAATGGACCAGTTGGCTTTCAACTGGGACCAGTTGATTCCAGTTACTTCCCGTTGAAACCAGTTAGATTCCCAGCTGCCCATTTTCACCTGCGCGCGAAGGGCCATACGATCATTTGCAGAGGCTTCCAGGCCTCGTGCGCTGCTGTTTCAAATCGGACATGCGAGGCTGATCGGCTGCAACGCTGGATCGCAGCCGTTCGGCGCGCCCGGTAAGTAAACACGTCCTGTCTTCGCGTGGTTTCTGTCGCGTTCTCTCAAAGTCACATTAACACATTGTTGGTTCCCTTGTTTTCTTTTATTACTGTTAGCCCGAATGGAGATACGTGGCTACCAGTGAAGCGCAAAACAGTCATCTGTAGTGCCCATTTTGTCGGCAACCTGCCTATGTACCAACTGTGTTTCCGCCGTGTTACAGAAGAAGTGATGCAGTACTGCCGGCGTCAAAGCTCGATAGATACAAGAGGTGAGTGATATTAGTTGAAAGCTTACCCGAAAATGGTTAGAGTTGGCTGTGAAAACAAATTGGTGCGACTTTATTGCTCTTTGCGACTTTGAAGAATGGCAGAACAGACAGCTCGTAGATCATGCCGCGCCTCAGTGAAAACCGAAATCGTATTTTATGGTATTCATTAGGTGTGCTAACAGCCATTGTTCTGCGCAGGATTCAGCAACGTCGCGCAGTGCTTCAAGCGCCGACGTCCATGAGCGCGATCACGGCGGCTGCGGATTCCTCCGAGGATTCCTCGGCTGACCTTGCAGTCGAAATGATTTCATCACCGGAAGAAACTGGCAAATCCACATCTGTGGTAAGCAAAAGTTTTATGTCTTTACTACATTTGCAAGACCCTTGAGGCATAATGGTTCGTCTGCATCGTTGGCCTAGCCAGGAATTTTGTATGGGGAACGCCCTTGACACAGAATAATAGGTGCTGGGTACACAGCTGTTTACGTCTCGTGCTCGGTGTTCCATAGTAAACAGAAAATTTTGGGAGTGCCACTTGGATGTGCCTGTGCAGGTTTTCCCATCAGGGAGGGGGGGCAGGGAGCCGGCGAAAGTTTATTACAGCCCCCCCCCCCCAGGAGGGGGGGGGGCGCTCTCCTCAGTGTATGAAGCATAGAGGAGAGCTATAAGTTGGGCTTGTTGGTGTTTATTCATCTTCAAAAGAGCAGATTTTGCACCCCTCCTCCCCCCCCCCCTCTCATTTCTAGGTGATTAGGGGGCGGCCACCCCCGATTCCGTTGCGCACGCCTATGAACACTTACCCTGATGAACCACCTTCTGGCCACACCCCAGTTGTAACAGTTTGGGGGAAGCAGTGTTGTGACTGATATCATGCAGTGTTTCGAAGCATTTCATTTGATGCACCATAATAGTGATCGCAGGAAACATGTATTCGATCGCGACTCCACTTTAGTAATTTGTCGTTGAATTATTTCAATCAGCCAAAATATTATTCTTTGCTCGAGATCAACGCAGCATTTCAATGTGTTCAAGTTCTTCTCAAGCACTTAAAACAAAATTTGATGTTTTGCTTTTGTTTAACTTTTCAGATGACCCAGACAGATGCAGATTTTAACGGAGGTGTCTGCACTCTATTTCTTTCTGTGACGGCAGAAGGCGTGGCATCTACTCAAGTTTCCCATGCCAACACTGTCGAGAAAAGTGTACAAGCAAGTGCCTCTGTAACATCGACAGCCACTGGACCAAATGAGCGCAGCTGTTCATTTCTTGGGTATAATTCCCTGATACACAGAAAGGATGCTTTTCGCGAACTGTGCGGTGTCAGTGCAAATGTCTTTTCTATGTTATTGTCTGTGCTCTCATCCATTACTGTGAGAGAGGTGGATGTACCAGTTTCCCAGAAGTTGTCCATATTCTTGGTGAAGATGAAACTAGGTGTTTCATTCGCCAGCATTGCAGTGCTTTTTGGCCTCCATCGCACAACAGTCAGCCGCATATTCTACTTTGTATTAACTAATCTGTTGCGGGCAATGGAGAAATGGATACCCGAACCATCGCTTAGAGCTGTGCAAGCCACGATGCCCACATGTTTTAGGTTGCACTACCCGCGCTGCCGCTACATTATTGATTGTACCGAGCTCCGCACGGAAGAACCACCCACCACAGAACAGAAACGTGCCCTGTTTTCACATTATAAAGGTGGCTACACTTTGAAGTTTTTGATAGGTATATTGCCAAATGGAACAGTCACCTTTGTATCCCAAGCGTATGGTGGCCGAACCTCAGACACTCATATTACACTGGAATCAGGGTTTCTAGATCGTGTAGGGCCAAGAGACGTTGTTTTAGCGGACAAAGGTTTCCCCGGAATCAAAGCACCCGCTGAAAGCCAGAAGGGCATTATTGTGCTGCCGCCATTTTCAAAAGCAAATGTGCAGTTCACGCATGAAGAATTAGAACAAACCTATCATGTCGCGCAAGTGCGCATACACGTTGAAAGAGCGATACAGAGAGTGAAAATGTTTGGCATAGTAAATGCAAGGGTGCCTATTGAACTGATTCCTCACATGACTAACATTATGCGTATGTGTTGCATTCTTGTTAATCTCCAGCCGCCCATTATTAATGAGCCAAGTAATCCGCACACGGAACTTGTTTGAATGCTGATGCTGACAGATTTGTTGGGCCAAAAAGCAGCATTTTGAATATGCTAGGTCGAGGCTGATTTGACTGAATCTTCCTCTACCGTGCTTAGTGGAAATGCCTCCAAAAGAGAAATTCTCTTCTATCCCTTTTTACATCCCTTATCCCCTTCCCCAATGGCGCCGTGCTACCTTTTAATGGTCTGCAGAAATATGCGCCTATTTCCTTTCCAACGACCCCCCCCCCCCCCCCCTCGGAATCGACCCACACATGCACACACACCGTCTGAGTGATGACCATTGTGGTTCGGTTAGGAAAAGATGCTACTTTCTGCAGTCCATGTAGGGAGCACGGCTAAGCGTCCGTGGGGGTGGGGGAGAGAGAGAGTGAGAAGTAGAGAGAAAGACCGTAGTGGAGGGCTCCGGAAATTTAGACAACATGGGGTTATTTAACGTGCACTGACAACGCACAGTACACGGGCCTCTGGCATTTTCGCCTCCATCGAAAATGAGACCGCCGCGGCCGGGATCGAACCCACGTTTTTTGGGTGGCAGCCGAGTACTGTAACCAGTACACCACCGCGTCTGACTGCTCTCATGAATGCCGCTGTCGAAGAGAGAGAGAGATCGCGCGCCGGGAGGCACGCGCCGAGAGCGAGCGCGAGCGTGGCTAATTACAACGGCAGACAAGCCTCGACCCTAAGAAGCTTCGACCCTTTAAAAAAAAAAACCTCTATATTTACGCGTTTACGACTCTCTCGAAGACTGAGTTGTTCGCGTAGGAGCTGCCGTCAATCTTTTCACACCGATACAAAAGCCATGACAACTCACGCATGCTGCTGATTAAGAGTGGTTATCTGTTCTTATAGACTACAAAGGCACGCGTAAGCAGTGCAGTGAAATGATCATCGGAGGCACGAATTATCCTACGAGACCTCCGGCATCCGTTTTGTGCTCCGTGAAATTTCGATATGACATTAACTGCATGAGCGCGTAGGAGCATAACAAAGGTTTGGTCGCACGAAACTGACGAAACTCACAGCAGCACGCTCACCTGCGCCTGCTATGAAGATTGCAAACAAAGGGCGGCTCTGATGCTGCAGTAGTCGCGCTCGAAAAAAATACGGCAATGTGCGCGCGCGTTTCTCTCGAGCCAGCAACGGCAACGTGCAACGTGGCGAAAAAAGCCCAATCTGTGTTGGAGAGTACGCATTTCAAAAAAGAACAAAAAATAACAACAGCGCAACGTCGCATCCAACGACGAGAAGCAACTCTCCTCTTTTTCCTCCTTGCAGCTCGCGCATGCGCAGCGGCTGCGGAGCCCTCAGGGTGAAGTTCAGGGGCCGTATCACAGAACACCTATACTATGGCCGTATTCTGAAATGTGTCGCCAAAGGCGATAGTATCGCTGGTGAAGTAATTGTGTCGCCTTTGCTGCCTTCTGAGGTGTGATATTGGCTGGTTGAACATTTCCAGTTTGTGAGCCAATCACCACCGCAGGAGATACAAAAGACGACACAAAATTACGTCACCAGCGATACTGTCGCCTTTGGCGACACATTTCAGAATACGGCCCCAAGTCCCGTCCGGTTGCTTTGCCCGTGTGAGGGAGAGATATAACAAAGGTTAGGCTAGAGCACGAGATTCTTCGGGGACTTCTGCCCGCCACCTGACGTTACTTGGCTCCGCCTTTATCCAAATCCTCATTGTGAAGCGAATTCTAATAAGTCTGGGACATTGCTGTCAGCATGCCATTTCCTTTTCGTGAAGTCCTCTCAAAACGACAGGCTGGAGAGCTTACAAAATCTTGCAGAAAGCGCATTCAGTGAAATGGGCGATGATAAGTTGAACGAAGGTTGCCTCAGCGCTACCCTAATTTAAGGGAGCAAGAAGGAAGACCTCAGAGAGGGCACCTTAGTAACGAACGTTTCACAGTACGGGCCGGCTCCCCACTAAGGTAAGGAGCGTGTCAGAATACGGAACATAACAGGATTATTTGTGTGTTTAGAACCAACTATAAACGATTCAGAGTACACCGTACTCTCGAGAGCCGTGTACGACGTTGATATAGGCGTCCCACTGCCAATAGAACCACTTCGACGGTTGATCCTTCGGGTATTCCTTCTTTTCAGCAGGCATTTGGGCACAAGTTAGCTGGCGAAAGATTTCACAATATGCGCGTTATAGCCTCAAAGTACTTCGGTTTGCAAGAAGCAGTCTTACAACACTTCGCTGGGAAAACCATACTTTATTCCAAAATCTTTATTATTTATAGATGCACCACTACAAGGATACTGATTCCCACGTGCAACTGACAAGTGGCGTCTACCCCGACCGCTCGATATCAACCAGCCGCTGTGGTAAAGCCGCCACTTATGCGAAATTGCTCGGACGTCTGGCAACAGCGAGCGGTCTCTCTCGACTCGCCATCTTGGTTGTGTCGGAAAGTTGCGGCCTTCTCATGGTCTTGCATGTGTTGTAGTAGCGTTTTTTCTTTGCATTTCGTGTTTCGGCGCTCTAATTTAGCCGCTCGTTGATCGTCGTGCTGCGAAAAGTGGCGCAATGGCAACGATTTCCAACTGCCGGCCACGTTATGTGGAAAAACGATTTGGAAGTTTTGCCGCACGTCAGTGAAGATGTTTCAGCCAGCCTCTGCACATCGGCGTCGTCTCGCTAGCTGACGAAGTCGTACAACTTTGCTGTCGAGGCATACACCTCTCCATCGTCGGTAGCTACGAACACCTGTGATTTCAGGTACGTGAGCATTCTAGCGCTTCGACACTGCGCGATGTGAACATCGGCAGCCGCACGCTGTATAGTGCCTGTCGAGTGATGTGTCGCGTCGCAGTTCTGCCTAAGCAAGTTCAGAACGCGATAAAAAAGGAAACGTAAACCCATTGGGATTATGTTAAACATCGCCATTCATTGGTACAGTTATTAAGCTACTCTGATCCTTGCTTGTTTCTTTACCCCAATGAAGTGGACTCGCGAACGTGCGTAAAGCGCTCGATAGCACTCAGCGTGCTCAGCGCTCTGCGTTGCGGCAGTAACGCACAATCCTTTCAGTCGACGAGTGAGAGCGTAAGTTTAGAGACGTGTTACGAGTTATCCTTGACGCAATGGAAGAGCGGCGAAGCAACATCATAAATGGCATAGGCAGCGCTGCAAGTTAACGACGGTGGACAAAAACGGCACAGACGAAGCCCCTCCACAAGCTCTTCTGAAGTAACATCGTTGTGCTAATAATTTTGCTCACTTCATCCGTGCAGAACTGCAATCAAGAGGCTTAAAATCGTATGCTTTATTTTTCCTGTTCTTTCTTTTTTCATGTACGTGTCATGGAAAGCATTTTCTTTGCTAATGCTTAATTTTACTCATATTGCTGCTGTGTTTTCAGGTAGGCCACTGTTTACGCAAGAGCAACCTGCTTCAGAAGCCAAAAGAAAGCTGGAAAGCCTTACAAGGTATATCTGGCAATCAATTGCAGCAGTGGGGCTGTAACAGATGCAACTTGTGAGTGCCCAGCAGATGCAGGTGGGGCTTGCAGCCACATCCTTGCGACAGTACGATTGATCGCATTGCTGAAGAAAAAGGGTTTCAAGGAAGCACCTCCAGAGCTGTCATGCACTGACCTTCCACATGGAGGCGCCCCAGGCGACAAGACATCAAGCCAACAAGCCTCCAGGATGTTGACTGGAGAAGCCCTCGGCAGGACGGCACACCAGACGTGTTCCAAGCAGGACGACCAGCAGGAGCAGCTTGAAAGAATGCACAAGCTTGCAGAAGGCTTGAAAAAAACGTGGCAGTCACAGCTTTGGTTCTGTGCTGTTGGCCCCGAAGGGGCTGTTCGTTGAAACGAGACTCGGTCTTGCACCCGTTGGTTCCCCGCTGTCGTATCAACAAGCACTGCTGCCCGGGGGTTTCAAAACTTGGGTGTCATGCGACATCCTGCCAGGAAACGGCAAAGTCACCTTTGTTCCTGACTTCCTTCCATTCGATAATGAGGCTTCAACAACTGACTTGCCTAAAATATTCAGTCTGAGGAGCAGCATATATTACGAGTAGGTCTGTTGAGACAGATGCCTCTTTTCATCTTTTTTACACGTCCTATTAGGGCCCCGAGACTTTGCATTATACTAGCCGCTTTGCAACTGCACATTGTACTTCCCGCAGTGTACTGTTGCAAGATCACAAGAGACGACTTTGTGTGATGGATAAATTAGAGTAAAGGGCAGAAATAATGTAACTTTGTTAAAAAGTTTGGAGGAAAAATGTACAGGGTGTTATAGTACCACTCTATCTTTGTAAATGTACAAGCTTCTTGCAAAGTGACATTCAAATAGCACAGCAGTGATTATTAGTTTCTGTAGCATGTCTGTAAAGGTATACACTAATTTTGCATTGGCAAGAGTCTGTAAAGGTATACACATTTAATACCACAGTGCATGCTGCATTTACTTTATCACCCTCTGGTTGGTGCTGCACAACCCAAGTCCTATTGAACCATTGAACTCCGTTTAACCAACCCGTAACGAACATCTAATTTTTTCAAATGTGTTGCTTTTCGTGTATATTGGATCTCCAAGTGACTTCAGCAAAAGCACAAGAGCTGGAGCTGAATTCGAGGCAACTGTCTCGGAGTGACCTATGGCAGCTAGCCAGGCTAAACCAGCTGACGGCATCTTGCTGTGGCCGTGTCATCAAGCGGTGGCAGTGGTCGCAGTGGCCTCTGCAATTTAATACTACCTAAAGACCTTTCTCGAGTGCGGGCCATCCAGTACGGACTTAGAAACGAAAACATTGTGGCTGATCGCTACTGCTGTGTAATGAAAAGCCACGGGCATAATGTGTCTACGGTGCTGCGGACTGTTTGTAAACCCTGTATGCCCATGGCTTGGTGCTAGCCAAGACTGCCTTGTGTACGATCTCGAAGAGTCTAGCTGCGGCATACTGGAGGTCAAATGCCCCCTTATAGCCTTAAAGACAACATTCCAGAGGTTGCTAAGTCACAGTGTCATTCACTGAGTTTGAGCGAAAATAACTCGCCAAGCCTTCGAAAAGATCACGAATATTATGCCCATCACGAAGTGTGATTGGGCGGACTTTATTGTCTACTTGGCAAATTTGATTGCCATTGAGCGCATTTACTTTGATGAAGAAGAGTGGAAAGGTATGAAAGTGAAGCTTGATGATTTTTATTTTATGCAAATGCTGCCATACATTGCCAGAAAGCAGCCAGACTCCTCTAAAGGTGCTGTAAACGATTTAACTTCCACATGTGGCTTGAAATGGCAGCTATCGTTTTTACCGATTAACAATATTTGTGGTATCATAAGAGCTTATTATATGTAATTGTTGCAGTTTAACATCCAAAAACCACGGTATAATTATAAGGGACACTAGTGGAGGGCTCCGGAAATTTCAACCTCTTGGGGTTCTTTAATGCGCACCTAAATATAAGCACAGTGGCCTCAAGCATTTTCACCTGCATCGAAAAAGCGGCCGCCACTGCCGGGGTTTGATCCCGTGACCTTTGGGTCAGTAGTCAAGTACCATAACCACTATACCACCATGGTGGGCGTCATAAGTGTTTAGTGCTGTGTATTGCAAAAAGCTCGCATATTAGTGTGCGCTCTTGCCTGTACTACACATAAACTGTTCAAGGTACACATGTGAAAATATGTAGCTGTGCATCGTTTTGGCTATACTGTTGCTTCACAGCATCTGTGGCCCCATAAGTATTCAGTGCTGTGTATTCCAAAAGCTCCTACATTGGTGTGTGCTCTTGTTTATGTTACTTGTAGAAGGTACAAAACATACATGTTAAAATGTGTATTTGTACAAATTTTTGCTGTCCTGTCAACAGCATTTAGGCCATAACAAGTATTTATTGCTGTGTATTGCAAAAGTACCCATGTCAGTATGTGCTTTAACCCATGCTACATATAAAATGTACAAAGCATACTTCCAAAAATTCCATTTCTGCCACTGTGGTAAACTGAAATTTTGCACAGTTCTAGCTTTAAGAAAAGGTTGAGTTTTTCTAGTTCTCTAGAATTGGCTAGTTATATTCCAGTTGGGTGACAAGTGCAGGCGAAGTGTTGAGGAAAAGCTACAGTTAAGTCAGCCAGCCTAAACTAAAAATCCTACTTGTTTTTTTCTGTCTGGAGTAAAAAAAATATCAGTGCTCTTATTGATGCATAAGTGTTTCTTTTTCAGTTTCGTACTCCGGGTGTCACCATATTTTATATTGCTGTAATAGTGCAGGAGGTGTAGATGCTATTAAAGAAAGCACTCACCAATCTCATTGCCATCACTAGCTATGATACCAGTTTGTACAACTTGCTCTATCTTGGATTTCTTGTTTGCTTCCCTAGCTTTGAAAGAACCTGACTACTTTATGGCGCTTGGAGGTCAGTAACCTAGCCAGAAAAATTTTTGGGGGTGGGGAGTTCAACCATTCTTTCTGTATGTGTGTGTGTAATGTACACATGCAGAATTTAAAATTTTCAGGTTGGGTTTCAACACCCCAACCTTTTCCTGGCTATGTTCCTGCTGGCGGTAAATTTATAACCGCAAGTGAATCAGTCACTAATGAATGCAACTGTACATCACATCCTTTATGGTTATGAGCATGCTGCCTTGAAATATTTGCAACGAGTTGTGCATGCAGCAGTTAATTTCTTATGTGTTAAGTGCAGCTCATATGTATGTTCTTTGAGCTCCAGATGAGGTTGTGTTCCTTGGTGTCAAATGAGACTGCCACATATTAACTTACATGCTGACATGGTCTCAAGCAAAACAGTTCTCGACACTTCACTTTTAGAGTATAATATCAATGTTAACATGTTTGCTTTTTCCACAGTATAAATAATGTCACTTTATTACACATTGTCACTTAGAGTACTGCAAATCAGTTTGGGGAAGCACAGATTTCATCAGCATATTTCACCGACAACATACCTAATTAGCCTTTTAGGATCATTCATCTCTGCATCCATGTGACATACAGTACCATTTTTCCAAATTGTCAATACTCATAGTAAGTCACCCAAACAGTTTTGTAAACACTGACTGAATAAATAACAGAATTGTTTCACAACACTAGGCAACCCCACTAGCTTGAGTGGGTTTTGTGTCACCTGAGCATTATTGCTTTTGGCTGAATGATTGATAGCACTTTGGCAGTTTGACAAAATGGCAGACACTGTCCAAATCTGTTTAATGATTGTAGCCAAAGTCAGTGGAATGGGCTTGCCAAAAATATGGTAGCTTTTTATCCTCTGTATTCGGTGCTCAACATGTATGTGCAGAGAGGCAATCTCTCTTGTCTTTGTAGCTTGACTTTCTGAAAAAGTGCCATCCATGAAGAATGGGGGTATGTTTAGGTTCAGCCCTTCTCAAGGTGGTCAGCAATGAGGAAGCCGTTGTCTGCCGTTACTGATTCATTTTCCATCCCCAGGATTTCGGGACATGTACATGTCGCGCCATCTCTCGGCGACGGCCGGGCGCCCCCGCCGTAATTGAATGGGAAGCGCACGAAAAAAAAATATCTCACGAACGAGACACGATATTAAAAACGACTCACGGTTTAAGATACTAGGGCACCACTGGAACATTTAAGGAGTCATTTCAATAATGTGCCACAAGGTGCCTTCCTTCCCAGGCCACTTGAAGATCTTACCACACAGCCTATGAGAGCGGCCTCAATTTAGACCCACTTTGGCCTCTTTAAACACCGATTGCAAAGCTTAGAAAAGAGATTTAAAAAAACGACTCCCGGTTTTAGATTGGCCGATAAGTGCTCTTTCGATTGATATACTACGTTATTGTGTAGCTAAAGCCATGTAGCTTCCTCGGTCGTTTTTGTCGGCCTTATAGACCCTTTTCGTAAATCTAAAGCTGGCTTTCCTGCAATGCGTTTTGTATAGCAGAGAAGCCAGCTAACACACTGTAAACAGCGTGTTGCGTTGTTTGCTTACGCTCTGACGAGGAAAACGCATACGTGTGCAACTAGGACCTCGTTTCCGCTTGTAGGACGACAGGTACCACTATTAGTTGGGCAAATATGCAGTGCAGGGAAGCGCACTTACGGATTACGAAAAGGGCCTATATGTAGTTTCCAAAGCCCACATCTGCTCCTACAGTGAAAAATCGATCGGGGTGGGTCAGAACTGCTCGCGGCGCTAAGTTTTTGAATGCATGTACTTTGTCTCGCCTTTGCTTGGCCACGTATCACCCGTATCAAAAAAATCACGATGTTTAAACTGCGGTTCGTACACCAGATAAAGGACTAAGGATTGTTGCAGTGAAAATAGAATGGGTCGTGAGTAATATCATTCTGAAACACCGTATTGTGCAAGAATATTTTAAATGCGAAGCATTTCTTAGCGAACTTCGGCGACTTTGAGCGTCTCGTCTCTATCTAGCCGCCTAGGACTTTGTGCTCTCCGGACCGTATCGTTGATGGGATTTATATCAAAATTGGTATGGCATAACATGACTGTATGACGATCAGAAATGACTGGTCACATTATGGAAATCATGACTTGTCGTGAACACAATTTTTTACATGCCATGGGCATGGTGCTCTAGCGGCCGTTTCGTTTACTTGATATATACCAAAATTGGTGTGACGAGGCATTTCTGTACGGCTAACATTATTGCCGGTGTTAACATGACAGTCATGACGTCCATGTCATGTACAACATGAATTACGTGCCCTGCTCATGGTGCGCTCACGGCATGTTGCTAGCTTGATATATACCAAATTTGTTATTACGTGACCTGACCGTGCTGCGGTTTGCGTGATAGTTATACGAGGGGAGTATACTTGGGGAAGCAACGAAACAAATGAACACGGTCAATTGAGAGATATGAAGTGTTGGAATAAACCCGTATAGTAAGGACTTTATATATACGCATATACGTATATTCATTCGGAAATTTTGGCCGGCAGTGAAAGTGCAAGCAATGCATAGATCGAGTTCTGCACTAGAACTGCACGCTTGGTGCGCGAAGAAACGACAATTTTAGTACAAAAACAACCGCTTCCGTGTGCCTTATTGGAGGGCGTCTTCGAAAAGCTGAGCTAGTTTTCTTGTGTCGACTCTGGGCCTATACAAATAGGTTGACTTTCGCCGAAAATGTGCCCTTATAGATTTTACACATTTACACAAATCTCTGATTACTATGCGCGTGCACATGGTCGCGGCTGTTCCACGCGACCCAACACTGCGGGTGTTAGGGCCACTGACGAACTTTCTCGGGAAATTACTGCACAAACAACGGTCTTCAACTCTCTTTTTAGAGAGAGAGAGCCTTTGCGGGAGAATGGCTCAACGCCTAACCACTCTATTGTGAAAAGTTCTACGCTTCCAGGAGAGAGAGAGAGAGACAACTCTTTTCTGGACGGTTGCATAGGTGTACAAAGGCCGTGCTAATTTTTTTTTTTTGGGGGGGGGGGGGGTGGGGGGATGCACAGCCCAGGGGACGGGGACAATTGAGCGAGGGTCGTAGAAGGAGAGAGAGAGATGTTGTTGAAGGGGAGAGAGAAAAAAAGCCCCTGCTGAATGCCTCATTTCTCCGAACCGCAACAGCAAGCTTCGCCCCCTCCCCCCTCCCTCCTAATCTAGTGTGGCGCGCCGGCACCAGTTTGGTAGTTTCACCTGCAAAACATTAACGTTAACCACGGTTAGCGTAACCGCGGTTAACAATTTCAACCGTAGTTAACGCCAACCGTAGTCCACTGGAGTTACACGGACTATCATGTTAGCGGTTGACAGAAGCTCCGCCCACATCCAGCACATCGGCATAAACACACTCGCAACAACCCAGAGGGAAGTATGGCTTGAACCAAGTAGCTTTGCTGAAATGTTGCATGTGGTGGGGAACATGAGACTTTTGACAGCAGCTGGGAAGAAAAGCTGCAGAACCTTTCGAAAAATGCGAAGTTTTCTCTCTTTTTTCTTTTCAGGAGTGATATTCGTCCTCTCTCGACTCCCTTTCAGCTCTTGTGGGAGAGCTGGGCCTTGCAACCCAGCTCTCCCGACCCACTTTCGCTGCCAGCATTTGCCGAAATGTGCTTTGCAACCTAGAATATTGTCAAAGCCACGCACGTTTAAGCACATTAGCCACGCCATTGAGCGAACGCGACGTGCATGTCCCCCTTCGTGCCCCCCTTTTATTCTCCTTCAACCTCTACCCCCATTCTCCTTCAACCCCCCTCCCCCCCCGCTTCTCTTTCGCGTGTCTCCAACCGCCGATCTCGCCGCCATTAGCAAGTGGGGAATAGACCGATCTCACTGAGTGAACTGCGCACGCGCGAGTTTCCAGGAGCGGCGCCGCCGCCGTCTTAGTTGTAGTTCTCAAAGCACAGCTGCAACGGCTGGGCGTGCTGCATGCTATAAGTTTACCGCCGTTTTTCACGTATCCTTGGCGTGGAAGACGATTGAACGCGTCAGAAAACGACGTCCGAACCTCCTGTGGCCGTGTTTCATTTAAATTTGTCACGCAATGTAATGCTGTTAGAGGAAAAAGAAAATGAAAAGGTTGGAATATAAACATGCGACCTGCATGGTCGCGATCTCGTCGTTAGTCCGTGCGCCCGTGTCGCTTCGAATTGCTGTTACCCGTATTCGCTGAATTCTTGAGCAAACTTATCTCCGAAGGGCATATCCCTGTCCCGC
>JABSTT010004592.1:0-22093 GCA_013339685.2 Hyalomma asiaticum
GCGTTGCTTGGCACCGCTCAAACACCTGCGTGAGGGGAGCGCGTTGCCCTCACCCTCGCCGTACGGACGCACAAGACAGCATTACACAGGCTAGTCAAAGAGCTGCTTCGCATCTAGAAGTTACACCATCCGTCGTCCACTACGTCCAGAGTCACCCGCTGTCTGACGCTTCCAACCATGACACAGAACCGCTCCAACCAAGCTTTCGACCACCACCTGGCCGCCGATTTCCTTCTCCCCCCTTCGCTCGCTCTCCCCGATGCGTCGGCGTCCATCCTCTACCGAAACGGAAACCCAAGTGACGCAGTTCCCGAGGCAAGAACTGCGTCATCATCGAAACGCCGAAGCCCTCTACGCTCGCCTCCCGGTGTTATAGATGTCGTCGTCCAAGGTGCTTCTGTGTTTGCGCTCACTGACACTGGTTTGCGGCTTGCGTGATGGCGAAGCAGTGGCCGAAACTAACTTGGAACACTTGCTTTTAAGCAAGGTGTTTGTGTGGCTAGAAGCGTCATACAACTTCGTGCCGGCCAGTCACGATTGCTTGTCACCAACTTCAGCAACGAGCATCGGCACCTTTTCCGCGGCACTTCGATTGCATTTGCAGACAACGTAGCCGACATTAAGAACTGTTTTACTTCGGAAGCACTGGAGACCGCAGACACGTCTCTGGGCCATATAGACGTAAATCCGGAGCTGCCCAACGGCAACCAGACTTCACTACGCAAGCTGTTGTTCGAATGCAGGGCCTGCTTCGCCAGTTCATCAAAGGTACGCCAGACTTCCATCACTCGGCACAGGATCATCACTTACGAGGACGCACGCCCGATACACCAGCCGCCTTACCGCGTATCGGCTAAAGAACGCTCGTTCGAACAGCCGTACATACCTACTGGTTGTTTCAAAAGACATGCGAGACGACGTCCTCTTCGCTTGCCATGACGAACCCACATCTGGTCACCTAGGCTTCTCACGCACACTCGCAAGAGTAAACGAAACGTACTTTTGGCCCGGGCAGTACGTTAAAGGCTGCCGTGACTGCCAGCGCCGAAAGACTCCATCGGTTAAGCCGGCTGGTTTACTTCAGCCGATAGAGAAACCTCATACACCCTTCGACCAAGTCGGAATGGACATCCTCGGACCGTTTCCGCTATCTGCTGACGGCAACAAGTGGGTGATTGTCGCGACGGATTATTTAACGCGTTATGCTGAGACGCAAGCAATTCAACGGGCCACAGCTCCTGAGGTAGCGAAATTCTTCATGTGTCCCATCGTCCTACGTCACGGTGCTCCCTCTAATGTAATAACCGACAGAGGGACAGCATTCACGGCGCAGCTTATGGACGAAGTTTTTGAATTAAGCAACACCAGACATCGAAAGACGACCGCGTACCACCCCCAAATGAGCGGACTTACCGAGCGACTATTACAGACATGATCGCTATGTACATCGACGTCCAACACAAAACATGGGACCGGATCTTGCCTTACGTAATTTTCGCTTATAATACCGCCGTGCAGGAGACAACGCGGTTCACCCCATTTCACCTTCTCTACGGCCGGGAAGTTCAGACGATGCTAGACGCTATGCTGCCGTGTCACGACGCTGACCGGTTCACACCTGACGCCGAGGAATTCGCAGAGCGTGCTGAGGAAGCTCGGCAGCTAGCCCAGCTGCACATCGGTCAGCAGCAACAAACAAACGCACGACGCTACAACGTTCGTCATAGAGAGGTGCTCTACAGCCTCGGCGACCAAGTTTGGGTGTGGACCCCAGTTCGCCGCCGTAGGCTCTCCGGAAAGTTACTGAGCCGCTACCTCGGCCCGTATAAAATGCTTCGTCGCGTCAGTGACGTGAACTACGAGGTGATTCCGGAGCCATCACAGACGCAGGCCAGGACACGACGACCACCGAGCTCGGACATTGTTCATGTTATGCGTATGAAGCGGTACATTGCGCGCTTGTAACTTTCTGTCATTTATTGTTCTATGTATTTTCTTCTTTATTTCTGTTAGCTTATCTTGCTCTCTGGTTACTTTTGTTCTCCACGTTTACCTGCACTGTTTTTTTTCTGCTCCCCTCGTGTTTCTTCTGTAGCATCGAGGCGATGCTGTTTTTTTTCCGGAAGGGGGGTAATGCCACCTGCATGTAGTGGGTCGTGGGCAACAGAAGCTGCGTCCCCAAAAACGAGGAAGAAGATCGTGCGTTTCTTCCTCGATAGCCAGCCTAGGCGGGCGAGCTTTGCCAGGGTCAGCCCCCTCATCTATCAATGAAGCCCCGAACGACCTCTGAAGGCTCGTGACAATATGTTGTTGCCTACGCAGGCCGCATTGTCACAAAGGCTGAAGCGAAATACTCAGCCACCGAGAAAGAATGTATGGCGATTATTTGGGCCATTACAAAATTTCAGCCATACCTGCACGGCCGGCCTTTCGGTGTCGTTGCTGATCACCGCGCCCTTTGCTAGTTGTCGACCCTCAAAGATCCGTCTGGTCATCTCGCCCGATGGGCTCTGCGCCTCCAAGATTACGACATCCGTGTTGTCTACCAATCAGGAAAGAAGCACGCCGATTTCGATGCTCTTTCTCGTTCGCCAGTCGACACCCCCATTGCCAGTGTCTCCGCCATTGACGGCTGATTTTAGCCATCTACTCCCATCGACATGACTCTGGAGCAGTGGAAGGATTCTTGTACTGAATCTTTGATACGTTACCTGTCTGATCCATCAGCAAGACCGCCGTCCCGATCTCTGCGCTGGCAAGCTTCCCATTTCGCCACCAGCTAGGGATGGAGTCCTTTATCGCCGCAATTACGAATCATACGGCCGCAAATGGCATCTTGTCATACCGAAACAGCTACGTGCCACTATATGCGCCGCTTTCCATTCTGATCCTTGGTGCTCACACGCTGGTCTGTTCAAAACTTACGCCAGACTGCGCCTTAGGTTTGATTCGCGCGGCATGTACGCCTTTGTGCAAAGGTACATTCGATCTTGCACAGAGTGGTAGCGCCGCAAGACTGGTCCTCGCCGCTCTTCTGCGCCAATGCAGCCTTTGCCGTGCCCATCGCTCCCATTTGACCGGATTGGAATAGACCTATACGGAACCCTACGATACACCGCCGCCGGAAATCAATGGGTTATTGTGGCTATCGACCACCTCACGAGGTACGCAGAAACGGCTGCCCTCCCATCCGCAACAGCTCGTGACGTTGCATCCTTCCTTCTCCACCGCTTCGTTCTCCGTCACGGGGCCTCGCGCGAACTCCTGAGCGACCGAGGCCGCGTGTTTCTCACGGATGTTGTTGAAAAGCTACTTGCTGAATGTCGTATCATTCACCGCTGCACCACGTAGTGTCTCCCACAAACAAACGGTTTGACCGAGCGTTTTAACCAAACTCTTGGCGACGTGGTTTCGATGTATGTCGCCTCCAACCACACAGACTGGGACGTCATTCTTCCATGTGTAATTTACACCTTCATTAGGCCACCTCAGGCGAATACCGGCATTTCCCCTTTCTTTTTGCTTTATTGCAGAGAGCCATCATCACCCATCGACTCTAGGCTGCCTTACCGTCCCGACTCATCCGAGAGGATACCGGTTTTCCAGGCCGCTCGATATGCGGAAGAATGTCACCAACTAGCTCGCTCCCTTAACCCCCAACAACAAGCCCTACAGAAATTGTCCATGATGATGGCGTGCGAAACAACCAGTTTCCGCCCGGCTCTCTTGATTGGCTCTGGGTACCCACTACTTCTACGCCAGGTATCACCCCGAAGTTTACCTCGAAGTATCATGGCCCTTACCGGGTCCTGCGGCAAACTTCTCCCATCAGCTACCTCGTCGAACCACTCACACTCACTTAGGACATGCACCGCGGCGACCATGAGACTGTGCAGGCGGATCGTCTGATACCATATCACGAACCCCTTGTTCTCACGACACCTTAGTCCACCGCAGTGGCTCGTTCTCCAGAGAAAGGGAAAGATGTACTGAAGGAGCGCGCCCTCTGGAGCTTCACAGCCGGATCGCCAATGCTACGCTAGTGGTGCGCGAGCTCAACGCGGTTGCTGCTCTGGCTGCTTAAGCCTACGCCGTAGTTTCTTCCTGTCGGCGCCGACCTCTTCGTCCACAACCGCGTTGGGCTCCCCTGTCACAATACAAAGAGACATAGAAAGAGGCGTAATCAATGTACTGACAGTCAAAAGACTTGTGACACATGTTCGCGATTGCCCCACAGCCCGGCCAAGTAATCACACTCAAACCGTGTTAGTGCAACAGATGGGGTGCTTACGCAATAATCGTTTAATTTGTGTATAATTTCCGCTTTTATTTCCCTTTCCCTACCAAGAAGTAATCCTGTCTTGGCAGTGAAAGGGGAAATAATCCTCTTTCCTTACCAAGAAAAGCAATTTCAAAAAGCTTTCAAAGGCAACAGAGCTCAGCCTGGAGACGTTCTTCTTAGCTATAATTACTGCCCGTTGCGGGTTATTGTAACAGAAAGTCGGACCTGGCAAAAGTCATCAGCGCTCTTCTTGCATGAAAAGCTTAACCACTGAACGATTGACGACCCTTTCTTGGTGAGGGACTCAGACGCTGTAATTGACATTCACAAGCAAAGTAACACGGGACTCCAGGCACTGTCTATTGATGTTAAGGACTTCTACCACTCATTGCGTCATGAGCAGCTACTTAAATATGTAGAAGGTTCTATAGACACTGTAGGGTCATCAGCGTTTCAAACGCGCACTAGAACTCGCAATACCAGCCTGCTAAAATTGATCAGTTTTGTATTTCAAGGCAAACTTTGTGTCAGACAATGACAACAACATTAAACAAGTGGAGTATGCATTGGATCAGGGCTGGGCAGAGATACCCAAAAAAGAGCCAGGCTTGCGCGGAACTGCAGGACAGTGACCACGTAAGCTGGAGGAGCGACGTTCTTAGAGGTCATTTTAAACGCTTGGGGAAACTAGTTGAAGTAGAGGCGGTGGGTATCCCCTGCTCCATAACTCTTATCATTTCGCGAAGTAGGGAAATACCCACTACGTTATAATTACTGCGGTATTGTAACGTGCAAATCTGTATAACTGCAGATCTTAGTCTATTGGCATCGTTTTTCCGAGAACGAACCGAACTTTCGGCCCGGCGTCGACGGCGAGCTGCGGTATGGGCTTCTCTCTGCACAGCTGTGTGTTGCGCCCGAAGTTGCCTTGCTGCAGCCGCGCGCGTAGCTCTGCGATTCGTTTCTTCAGCAGCGGTCCGCACCTTGCCGAAGAACCAAGTCAGGTTGCTGTCGGGGCTCCGCACGTCGGGGCTCCGCATGATGACGGTAAATTTGAAGAAGATTGTTTCATAATGATGATATATATGATACCTCTGTAATGGGTGCAGAGCTACGAAGCATGCACCCCTGTGTCCTTTGAAATTATTCCTCGAACTCATCATGCAAAACACTTTCCGCGACGTATAGTGGCATATTAGTATTCTGCCACGTAACATTACATTTCTTAACGCGATTCCTCGGCAGGTGTTATACCTGTTTAGGTCTTTTAGCGATGATTTTTCGAGCACATGCGTAGCTCAATCGTGATGTGGTGTTGTCCCTTGCTGATGGTGTCCGAGTGAGCGATATTCCTCACGTCCTTGCTATCTGTGTAATACAGAGCCTTATACTGATTCCTGGCCGTCCACCACTGTGTTTGCGCTGCAATAAGGTCGGGCATATCCGGCGTAATTGCAGGATTCCTCGCTGTGATGACTGTCGACATTTTGGTCATTCAGCTGAAGACTGTGTTGTCACCTATGCCAACAAACTGCGACATGACCCGCAACCGGATGAGAGCCTTCAAGAGCATATTATGGATGCAACGGAAGTTCTGGACGCGACGGGAGGCACTCCGTCACCCACAGTTGAAGATGAAATCAACAAGATGCCCCCTGAAGGCGCGAGGCCACAACCAATGGTGTGACAGGAAGCCAAGGTCCAAGAGGCCCGTGGAATAACCTGAATCAAAAGTGTTGTGAGCAGCCTGCGACAACGGGGAGCGTCCCTGAGAAGAGCGCCGCTGAGGATACTTCGAAGACTTGCGCCTCAGTTTCGCAGCAGCCTCTACATCCCGGTACGACGTCAGAAGCTGACATGCCTTGTACTGAAGCGGCTACAATTCCTAAGAGGCGGGCGACTTACTGCGCCGATTCAAGCAAGGACACTGACGCACATAGTGTGACTAGGAATCCGCGTCATCGCCGAGTCTCCAAGCACAAAGGAAATCGCCGGCGATCACGATCTACACTCTTAATCTGGTTCCATATATGTTCCAGTTAAAACGGTGATCCACATATTTTTATCTGGATCCGAGCTCTGAATAAGTGGAACAAGACATATAAGTGGATCTTATGTGGAACGTTCGTTCTGTTTCATTTATGTTTATCGTTCTTATCTGGAACTCGGTAAAGGGGGGGATGAAATGTTGCATGATCCAGCTACCGTTCCACTTAGGTTCCAGTAAAATTTCTTCGAGTGTGCGCTTGTATATTTTTTGCTTGTGTCTTGTTCCACATAAATGATGCGCTGCAGTGAAGTGTGCATTGCACCACATAAAAATTTGGCACTCTTTGCGCGAAGTTGCCCTTTACCCATACACACATGGCATATGAAATTGCGGAAACTTAGGCTGTATGTGTGAAGCTAGTTCACTGCTAAGGAGCATTTTCAGTGATGTCATTTTACATTTTAAAGAAATCCGTGTTCAACAAAGCCGTAGAAAGATTAAACGACGCCAGCAAAGGGTATGTCTTAGCTAAAAGCAGAACTTGCAGGAACCTCTTGTCAGGTTGTCTGCGGCGTTAAAAGTACAAACGGCATTTGCGAACCTGGTCTTCCTGTCACTAATTTCGGACACGCTGTACAACAAAGCGTTGCCCTCTCATGCGTGTCTCAGTTTGCGCCGTTTCAATGACGAATGTTCACCAGCTAGCTCGAATCTCCATTTTACTCCAGTGCGTCTAAAATCATCAATAACTTGAATTCTAGAAGGTCTGGCGTCTTTTGGTGTCCACTCTGCTATTTGGACGTAGCCCATAACTGCCTGGGCTCAAGAATTTCTGGTGGACATCGCGCTTTTCTAGACGCCTCTGTTACGAAATCCTTGTTGAGCCTATCACGTGCTGTGCATTTGACTAACAACTAGCTCCATATACATCGTTCAGCCATTCGCTCGCTGTTGTCTTGTAGGGACACAGTTTTCAACGCTTAAGCAATAAGTCAATGACTATAGCCGTTAGGCACTTGGGTCAGGTTACGCATATTGCGCATGCTCATACGCATGCAAGTGTGCTTGCATTTTTCTGCTCGTGGTGGCTTGCTGAATTCCACAAGCAAACACAAATATCAATTTGCAGGGAAAGGTTGACTCTATATGATTCAGAAATGGGGAACGAAATTGAACTTAGAAAAGCTAAAATACTTCGCAGTATATGCTGTAAACTGTGTGTATCAATACTGATATAATAATACTTTTATAAATTATGCACTGCAATAAAGGAAAAATTCGCAGTTTAAACATCGATTTCTTCGTGATAACCGTATCTCACCGAATGGCCCTTCCGTCTCCTGCTGCTTCATTGTTTACTGTTTTCCTGCAATTGTAGCGTTTATGAGGAAAAAAAAAACTGCTTGAAACGGGCCGGTGCATTACTTTCTAATAAACTTTGCCACACCTCCCCCTGGCTGTACACGAGTAATTTGTCATGTGTATATCAAACAGCGTCGCATTATCTTTTTTTTTTTGGTGATGACCAGGCTTGCTGTGGTCAAGGAAACGCAACAAATGGAGTAGCGTACATTTTGCGCTTATTGTAAACAGCAACGCTGTAAAGCTTTCTTCAAAAATCATGTACGGTTACTGCGCGCGCTCACGGCCAGCGGCGCGAAACAACTTTAGTAGCAGTTAACGCGTTAAGCGTTGTGCTAACATCTTTATAATATGCTTTAACACGTGTATTACGTGTGTTTAATGTATTAGGTAGAGTATATATATATATATATATATATATATATATATATATATATATATATATATATATATATATATATATATATATATATATATACACTGCGCCCTGTGGATGCACGGCGCGTTGTCATTTCCGCAGAGAAGAAAAAAAGAAAGCGGCGACGGCCGCGCGGTTTTCACGCGCTGTCCCGCGGGCTGGCCACTGGCCAAATCGCCCATCCAATCGCTACCTCCAGATGCGCATGCGCGGCGTCAGCCGAGCTCTCCTCGCCGGCTCGCGACACGAAGTACAGTGGGGCCGCAACTTCTACAACGCCAAAGGACGAAAGCGGGACTGCGCAAACACTTGTTACGATCGCAGCGTCCCCACCTCCCAGCTTTCGCTCCGCTGGTTGTGAACGTTATACTTCACCCACGCCACCAGTGGCAGACACAGCGCAGTGGCGCGTGCCGTGCCTGATGCGAACTACTAGAAGTGAAGGTAGTGTGCTGTTGGCCAGTTTGGCGGGAACCGTTACCTACCGTTACGGCGAAGCGGAGCGGCGAAGTTTCGAGGAGGCGCAAACAAAGGTCAGTGCTACATATTTATGTGCTCGGCTGTTGTTCAGTGAGACCAAAAACGCCACTGTGGTAGGGTAGGATACCGCTACGCTGCCCTATGTATTCAATTGAATTCAGGCACGCCTGCCAAACTCGCTCCCCGAAGGCAATTACTGCTTACGTAGCCCGATTCTTGAGTACCACACCGGCGGATTTGTTTCTAGCGCGCGTAACAGAGCAATCTGAATGATGGCAGTTTTTCCGCCAAATTTCGGATCACGAGACAACGGGCGTAAAGGCATATCGAATTAATATGCTTACTTCGTAATTTGCGCTGTCGTAAGTTCTGCGCGGAAATTTTTTTTTTTCGTGGCGCTCAACTTCACTTTTTTTGACGAAACGTAATCGGTAAACGGTAATTCGCGTCAGTTTTCGTGCTCGAGGGCCGGAATCCGCTCGACATCCATGACTCCGACCACGTTACTGGTTCGCGTGTTAGTTTCCGAGTAATCTGTATGCCCCCTTACAGTACGTTGCTTAGTATGATAATGACCGACCTCTTCTGGGGCATTGGCTTTCTTAAGGCCATCACATTTGTTCGTATCTCAAGCCGAGATTTCTTTCTGTGCAAGGTCTTTGTGCTGCGGCAGTATATGATCGTGACATTAACTGCTTTGTTTTAAGGGAGACTGGGCATGAGACAATTGTCACAAAGTAGAGGTTTCTTCTCCCATGGCCTCTCTTTTGGTATGCAGGTATCAGTTCTGTCCGCTGTTCGTCTCGCTTCTACACCCAGCTGCCGCATTTAGAACGTTATATACAAAGTAATCTCTAGAAATCTTTTCTGTCATTTGTTAGGATATGCTCAGACCTCAACGATGTAATGTGAAAGCAAAAGCACGCTTGTCCTTTTTTCTGTCCTCAGTACCACCACAATTTTAGATATTTAAATAACTGTGTTACACCTATCTAGGAAGAAATGTATTCTAGACCTAACACACACCCTTGCTCCGCTATCTTTGCATCCCACAAGACCATACATCCACGCAACTTCACCCCTATCTTTGCCCATACTAACAGTTTTCAATACTCTTTTGCTCTTTTTTTTTTTCCTCGCACGATAACAGATTGGAACAACCTGTCGCCTCATATTTTTGATTCTGGAAGCTCAAATTCATTGAAAGTTATTGCAAGCTGCGATTATGATCTTGTACTTTACTGTGTTATATGCCTATCTGTTATTTTGCCACGCCTGTATTGTCTTTGGCCGCGTACATTTTTTCTGTAACTGCTCCACTTCTGCTTGGTGCATTTCCTGGCCTGCAGTGTTTTCTAAATAAATAAACAAATCAGTTTCAGGTTTTGTAGGGCTTTGTGTACGAATGAAAGCATAAGTGATTTTGGTTATTTTTATATTGGGGCTAGAGGGGCAAACACTGACTTACAAGCAATGGAAGCAAGAAATTCCTACCGCAGCTGTCCTCATATTTGAACCCTTTCTTGAATGGACATGATTTGCCGGTCAAAACAAGGCCCCACATGAACGCCAAATTAAGAGATGAAATTATTACATTCTTGAAGGAAGTACGCACGATCAGTTTTGGAACTTCATTGTCTTAGTTTGGTATTGTTGGATTACAAATCACTTGTCAAACAACTTTTCAGTGAAAACGACTTGATCAACAGTCTGAATACGGCAGTCAGAAGGTGGCAGTACGAAGCTTTTGGTAGCACATTGGCGGATACGTTCCTGGAAATGCAGTTTCATGCAAGAGGCCCTGGCAAAAAAAACAGATCTTAATTTCGGTTGGGTAAGTTAGTACTTTAATTTTTACACAACTCGGTTCATAGGAGTGTTCATAGTAAATGCTAACCTAAAATTCATTGTGCACATTGGTATTTTGACTGCTCTGTGAGAACTACCAAGTCTAGCAATAGTTTAATGTTCAGCCTGTTTTGGATTGAGCAGGTGGTTAAAAATGACCAATATCTTACATTTTTGCTATGTTTACCTTTTGAGGCTTCCTGCTGCAATATGGCATTGTGAACATGTCCTACTTGGTTGCTGCCCTAACATTGTGGCAGTAACTGAAGGTTAAAATTTTCTGCTTTTTGCTGCACTCATTATTTGAGAAGTGCTGCCATTTCTCTGGGCCCCACAGGAACTGATTTTAATGTGGTTTAGCTCTCACTTCAATTTCTTTAGCTCCCGGTGCACAAAGTGCCCCCGTGGCCTGTAAGTGTGACTAGTGTTGTCTGCTCCATCGGATATGTTAGCCTGTTCGCATGCCGCACAGTTTGCTACAGACGTGCTTTCTGTAACGTTTGTCTCGCAGGGCAGGGAAGATCCTGACTGATTGCTTTTAACTTTCTCCGGTCCATGTTTACTGCAGCCTATTTAACACAGTAATTCATGTGGTACCTGTTTTCACATGGTACTTGCTTGAAGATACATTGGCATTAGTGTTCATAAAAAAAGCATGTGGTTGTACAAACATGAAATTTAATTATTTTTTAATTTGATTCCACCGACCAAATAAGCTCCTGGTATGATCATTTTTAAAAATTAGTGAATTTCTGCTTGAAACAGGCTGTAAAAGGAATAATAAATAGGTAATAAATTCAAAATTAGTATCTTGCTACCCTGTGAGTGTCAATTATGTTGTATAACATAGTCGCGAACATATAATATGGAGACAGCTTTCACACCTTTTTAAATAAATGTTCACCAACGCCCTGTAAACTGGTTGATTTAGTTTGTCAGGGTGGCATACTAATGTGGTCTGCTGTTGAAAGAAGTGGTATAAATCTATGGGGGGGGGGGGGTACCCCCAAATACAGTGAAGCTCATAAGCGACACTAGTTTTAGATTAATATTGAATGGGCAAATAATGTTTAATTCAGCTTTTCAGATGCATCTGCCAGACCATAGAATGTGATGCAACATTAAAATCTTCATCGAAAATGCATGTAATAGGCATGTAGTTATGATCTGTGAAAATGTTAGGCAGCAGCTTAATCCACCAGCAGTCCTGGCTTGGCTCACTCATGCCACCACGCAGGGTATATACCTAGAGGATAAGACCTGAGATGGACACACCTTTGTTACATAAATTTTGCTCCGCAGCACAAAATTTATCACATCCTGTGACTTGAACAGTAATGTTTATACGTGACAGCAGCATTAAAAAACACATTCTGAATATATTTGTTACAGATTTCGTTATGGTTAAATGTAATAGCATATTTATAACGATTCCATATTGAGCACTCGATTCCCACATTATCTGGAGAGGCCATGTGAGGTATGTACCGCCATGTATTTCAATGTTGACTCATTTAATGAGCAAACAGACAATGAAGCCTAGGAAGGCATAGGGGAAGTTACTTGTGGTGTTGTAATTGTGGAGAAAGTAGAAAGGAATTAAAGTGGACGAAAAGACAAACCTGCCTTCGGTGGGAACAGAACCCACGACCTTCGGATGTCGCGTCCATGCTCTACCAACTGAGCATAGGCTTCATTGTCTGTTTGCTCATTAATTAAGTTGTTCCTAAGAAATAAAGAACGAGCCCTTGACCCCTTCCCTTTCGTTAATGTTGACTCATGTTATTTCAGAAAGCATTCATGCGGTCTGTGAGTGGAACGAGGAAAACGTGGCTGCTTCTGATGGGAAAAGTAACGGAGAAGCCTGCACAAAGTGACCATGCTTCCAACAACCCAGTCCCAAATCCTGACGCGCTTCTTCAACTAAAGGTGAGAATTTCATTTTTCAAAGGCGTTTAATCATTGGGAACTACTAGATGTTAGCAGGTATTTAGTGTTATGCTGGCTGTCAGTCCAAGCATTTATGCCTATTGGCCACAGCTGTGGCAGGCAAGGAATGTTAGGAATGCCTGTGCTGCTGCTCAGTTTGGAAGCTGCACTTGTGTAAAGTATTTTGAGATTCTCGAATGAAAATGCATTATTGCCTCACTACCATTACTTCCTGGGTTGTACCCCTGTGTCATTTCCTTAGCTCTAGCTTCCAGAGGGGAGGATTTTCTATTTCTTTTGTTGATGAGCTGCTTGCCATCTCTTCAACTATGGTATCAATATTCATTTATGTGCATACATTTTCTGAATCAGGTAGAATGCATTTATCCATTTTAAGTGTTAACGTCAGGGTTTTTTTTATGGATATTACTATGTGTGATTGTCGCGATGTCAGTGCACGATAAAGAACACCAGGTGGTCAAAATTTAATTATAAGAGCCTTCCACTATGGAGCCTCTTATAATTGCAGCTGGTTTTTGGATGTAAAACCCCAGAAATCAAAAGATGTCATCTAAGTCAAGATCAATATAGAGTCAACTCCACTGCTTTTGCAGTTGTGCAAAGATATTTTCTCTCATCTATCATTTAGTAGAATTAAAGTGTTTGAAGCTATTCTAGGGCCTGTTTTTGTTTCACTGGGCCATAAAGTGTCAATCAATGTTCATTTCTTTCAGCTTGCCTTTGAAGCAGAAATAAGGTTTAAAGACGCAGTGGAGGCTGTGGAGGCCAAGCTAAGCAAAATGCAAGAGATTTTGGACTGGGGAAATCTCATGGGACTGGAAGAATTTCTTCGACCCAAGAAGGCTGATGCTGAAGCTTTTACTACAGTAAGATGGCACTTTCTTATGTCTTGAATCAAAAGGGACTGCTTAAAAAACAACGTCGGGGCTGTAGTTCCCTAGACAAAATACCTAAAAAATATGGAAAAGTGAATTTTAGATCAGACTTTTTAAATCATGTTTCACCTGTAATTTATCTTACGCATCATAACAGTACTGGACAGCAGATAAGGGAGTAAAGAGGACATTTATTTGTAGTTGGTAAGTGCGTGAAGTATGAAGTGTGCAATAATTAATATATTGTTTGGTTAGTAACTAGAGATCCCTCAAGGCTGGAAAGCCTATTTATGCTCAGGTCATTCAACCAGAAAAGGGTAATGCTTTTTTCAGAAATAAAGCAGTGATTCTGTTCACACTAAGTAATTTTCGATGCAGCATGCTCATAGATTTTTTGTAAACACTGGCACCTTTTGCAGGTTTGAAAGAATGGAAACCAAGAAATCAGTGAAATAAATGAGCTTTATAAAGTGGGTATAGTCATGAACAGAATTTAAAGCCTTTGTTTATTTAAAATTTGCTGCTTCTCTTTTCTTTAAAGGCACAAGAACTTGGCAATAGGTCTCCACCAGACCCATGCATTTCAAAAAAGAATGGCAACTTCGAAATTGCCTGCAAGGAAAACATTGTGGCTTTACCACCTGCATCATCACCTGACAAGGCAGCCATCCTCCTGTTCACTGTATACTTCATTGTAAACCTGTGATACCCACACACTTTTCAATAGATTTGGGACTTGTGCAGAGAGTTTTTCTGAAGGGTGAGCCATTTGACAGTGGCTTCATGTCATGTAAGGTAAAGTCTGTAGAAAAACCTCAAGCGGTCAGGCCTAGTATTGACGTGCTAAATGTTTGGTAGGCAGAAGCAGAATGTCAGCTGCAACACAGAAGTCATGCCCTTTATGATTTTTTATCACTAAGGCAAAGTACTGGCTGTAGGATTCAAGGCAGGCTCTTTTTTTTTCTTTCTTTTTCTTTATGATATCTCACCTGTATTTTTCAGGTCAGAGTTGTTTGTGTATTTGGAGATCTCTCTTATTTTTCAGGGTTTCATACCTTTATATTTTACTGCTGCCTTGTTGACTTAAAAATGTGTAACATGATTCCAGATATTTTTGGGGCAGGATATTTTGTAAACATTTACACTAGCTTTCTTGGTATTGTTTGGGATGAGTTATCTCAAACTACACAATGCTGGGACAAGTAACCTGCCTGGAGTGGGAGGCTTTTTCAGGGGCTTATAGTGTTTTGGTCATGATTAGCTTTGTATTATACTTACATTTGTGATCTGTCAACTGTATTGTTTCTAGTGTTGATGTTTTTGTTACGATATTTGCCTGATGTTTTTGGCAAGTTTTTGTGTGCAAAGGTTTCATTCTTTGTATTGGGGGGCTTGCATTGTCACTTCCCTTTAATAACTCATCCACTACATATTCTTCATTGGTCTTGTCTTAATTCAACTCTGTAAGCCCATTGTGTTATGCCTTTTTCGTATAATTCTTAAGAGTACTGAATTCTTTTGGAACGGGGATGCGTAAACTCGGTAAATGGCAGATGGGTACTTGCGCATTTTAGTTACCTTATTTCCTGTGATAAGCCAGCCTATTTTACAGCCTTGTTTAAGGTTTCTTTTTTTCGCAGGCGATCTGCAAGTTTATTTCTCTGTGATGCACTTATGTCTCGGGCCATTTTTCTTTTTGCTTTTTGGTATTTTTTCCATGTTGACTAGTCATTTTCAATGAAATTTGAAATGAACATGACTTCAATGTATGCAATACTGCCACTCAATAAAGTTTACTCATCTTGAAAAGCAGTGTAATAATTTGTTTCATAGGTGTTTCAATTTAGGTACCTTGTTTGTTTTACATGCAGCTAAAAGCCAGAACATGGTCCGGCAGGTGAAGCCAACCTTTCTACTGCCATTCCAGGTACATCAAACCTCCTTTTATGTAGAACTTTGCTCTAATAGGCAGCTGTCGGGAACTGTCAGGGACTGCACTGCTGCTAAAATTTCTGCTTTCCAATTGTTACTATCATTGCAGGCCACATGCCAAGCCAGCTTGGCATATGACCTCAGTTTGTACTGACAGGGGAAAGCAAAAATATTGCAGCAGTGGGAACCCATAGGACAGTTTCCTAACTGTCTATTAGAACATTGTTTTATATAAAAAGCAGGTCTGAAAGTACCTGGAACGGCGTACCGGATACAGCCATTACTGTTTTATGTGGATCACCGTTCCAGTAACTGAAACGACCCTTTTATTTGGAACAGGGTTCCATATACTCTTATGTGGAACGACGATCCACATAATTGATAGGTAAAAATAAGTGGTGCACTGTTCCATATACTTCTTAAAGTATGTGGAACGTGGTTCCAAATATATAAGCGGAACTTTTTTGCAAAAAAGTTCCAGCTACTAAGTGGATCTTATGTGGATCCAGATTAAGAGTGTAGGAGGCCTGGTGTAGGTTCAAGGGAAGCCTCGCCATCATCCCCCAGGGCGGACCACAAGAGACACTGCACAAGGGAAGGTAGTCACCATGGCGCACTCCGAGCAACTTACATTTGCTACTGTAATGAAGAAGACGATAAGGAGGGCCAGCAAGCAAGCCGCAGCGTTGTCGATGGTCTCGTGCCTCGAGCTAGCGCTTGCCCGTATTTTGGCTGCTTGACGCTTGCCGATTGTCGGAGCTCGCCTTGACGGTCCTAGACGTCCAGACGTCAATAAACCACGTCTCATTTGGTGGAGGTGCGTGGGTTCCCAGTACCAATCTGGAACTTCGCTCCCGGACGCTTCAACCTGTTCCTACCCCCTGCGTCATCATGGCTGACGCCAACCCTGCTCAGCCTGGACCTTCGGCAATCCATGTCACCTGCGGCGCCGTCCACCGTCAGCGGGACCCGCCAATCTTCAACGGCTCAGGTGACTCGGATGTTGAAGACTGGCTAACTGTGTACGAACGAGTAAGTGAGCATAACAAATGGGACGATCCAATGAAGTTGAGTCACGTCGCGTTTTACCTCGCCGATGTCGCTCAACTGTGGTATAACAACCATGTGACCACTATTCCAACTTGGCCTGTGTTAAGACTTCCATTACGGATGTCTTTGGCCGGCCTACGGCGCGCAAGCTTCGCGCAGAGCAGACCTTGCTTCAACGTGCACAGCAACCCGGAGAGAACTTCACGAGCTACATCGAGGATGTGCTCAACCTGTGCAGCCGTGTGAGCTCCGCGATGACTGAGGACGAGAAGATCAGGCACATTCTGAAAGGCATCGAGGACGACGGCTTTCAGATGCTTCTCGCAAAAAATCCCGCCACCGTGGACTCCCTCATCTCATTATGTCAGAGAGAGAGAGAACAACTTTATTCTTAGAGAACAACTTTATTCACATTATGTCAGAGCTTTGACGAGTTGCGTAAGCAGCGCGCAATCGCTCGCCAAGCCCTCACAATTCCTGGTGCGCATTCTACTTTGTCAAGTTCGCAGCCTGATGGCCGGAAGTGGCTGCTTGTGATACCACACCACATGCGCAAGGATATCTGCGCCGCCTTCCACAACGACCCGCAAAGCGCTCATGCCGGCGTTCTAAAGACCTACAACCGCCTTCGTCAGCGCTACTACTGGCGCGGCATGTATGCCTTTGCGTGCAAGTACATCCGCGCTTGCATTGAGTGTCAACGGCGCAAAACTCCACCTGAACACCCTACTGGCACACTCCAGCCTCTCCCGTGCCCTGGCCGTCCATTCGACCGAGTTGGAATCGACTTACGGCCCGCTTCCCTCGACTGCATCTGGACACAGGTGGATAATTGTTGGCGTGGACCATCTCACACGTTACGCTGAGACCGCAGCGTTGCCCACAGCTACTGCGAGAGAAGTTGCATTTTTCATCCTACGCAACTTTGTCCTGCGCCATGGTGCTCCTAGGGAACTTTTGAGCGACAGGGGACGCGTCCTTCTCTCTGATGCTATTCAAGCATTGCTTGTTCAGTGCAACATTATTCACCGCACGACGAGCGCATATCACCCGCAAACGAATGGTTTGACAGAACGCTTCAATCGCACTCTTGGTGAAATGCTGACAATGTACACTGCGTCCGACCAGACCAACTGGGACACCGTCCTCCCATTCGTGACGTACGCGTACAACACTGCTACGCAAGCGACCACAGGATTCTCACCGTTCTTTCTTTGGTACGGACGCGAGCCATCATGTACACTGGACACTGTGCTGCCTTACACACCTGACTCTAGTGAATACACACCAATTTCTGACGTTGCTAAGTACGCGGAAGATTGTCGACAGTTGGCTCGTTCGATGACAACAGACGCACAAGGCCGCCAGAAGCTTAGACTCGATTGTGACCGCTCCCTCTCCACTTTCCCAACGGGAGCCCTCGTTTGGCTTTGGGTCCCCCCGAGTACGCCTGGACTTTCGTCGAAATTCGTCGCACGATATCACGGTCCCTACCGCATTCTCACTCAGACGTCTCAAGTCAATTACGAAGTTGAGCCCTTGACTCCATCGCAGGATTTACGTCGTCGTGGACGAGAAATTGTCCACGTCAGCCGCCTCAAACCTTATTATGACCCCGCCATACTATCAACGCCTTAAGTAGCCAGGATGGCTACGCTCGTCGCCGGGGGTCATTGTAATGAAGAAGATGATAAGGAGGGCCAGCAAGCAAGTCGCAGCGTTGTCGATGGTCTCGTGCCTCGAGCTAGCGCTTGCCTGTATTTTGGCTGCTTGACGCTTGCCGATTGTCAGAGCTCGCCTTGACGGTCCTAGACGTCCAGACGTCAATAAACCACGTCTCACTACCTTGAATGTACGTGGCCTTAGGACTTTACAGAAACAAGCGCAGCTTCGCAGGCTTCTCACAAGAAAGCCTGTAGATTGTGTCGCTCTGCAGGAAACGAAGATATATGGTGATGAAGAGACTGAAAGGGCCCTACGGCCCTTTCTGTCTGTCTATAAAGTTTTCGTTTCGCATGCAAAAGGCCTATCTGCGGGCTGCTGGTTGTTTCTAAGAAAGACCTTACCCTGTTCAGGAATTAGTTATCAGGTTGGCGGTGAGGGCAGATATGTATGTTGCGATTTTGTACTGCATGGAGTGCCATGGTGAATTATAAACCTGTATTCATTTAACGAGGTTTCAAAGCCCATACAGTTTTTTGAAACATTGTCCAACCTAACTGACCGCGGTCGGTGCACTGTACTAATGGGAGACTTCAACAGCGTATGTGAGCCTAATGACCGCCGCACATCTAAAAGTCAACGAGACAGGAGTGGCGAAGTATTGTCTGGTATCATAGATAAAGCAAACCTTGTTGATACTGGCGCATCGGGTCAGGCACTTTCGTATACTCGCCTCCAAGGGTGCTCCTCTGCTCGACTTGATCGAATATACGTGTCTTCTTCACACCTCTCCCGTGGACTTTACTGCAGCACTGAGCCAGTTTCGTTCTCATATCACTGTATAGTTCATTGAAAAATTTGCACGAACCGTCAAACTCCCTGCCGACCGCTGTGGGAACATTGGAAGCTAAACACGGAGCTTCTACACGATCAGGAATTCACTTATCGTGTCAGAACGACAGTGTCGATTTGTTTCTCTAAGGGTCTGCATATATTCGCTGCTTGGGAGCTTTTTGAGCAAGAGGTTCGCACAATAGCCATAGAGATCGGATCTGTTAAATGATACTACCGGAAAAATGAGGAAAAGACACTCTTTAAAAACCTTTGCAACCATTATGACATAGAATGCGAAATGCCAGGCACGCGTGTCAGTGACATTTCAGATGTTAAATATCAGCTTCAAAAGTGTGACGCTGTTCACTACAGAGGCGCACGTATTCGATCACAGAACAGAATGACTTTGAACTCTGAGCAGCCGACACGTCAAGCTTTAATTGATGAGCGACGACACGCAGTGTCTAAGGTGATTCAGGATACGTACTCCAATGGTGCTCTTGTAACGGACACAGCAGGAATTATATGAAGTTTGAAAACTACTATGAAGGTTTGTTTAATGCGCTCCGTGATAGCGCAGATGTCGAGCTCAAGAGAAGTTTTGCTTCTCTTTTAAACCCTTTGCAAGACGGAGATTGTACAGCCATCAGTAGCCCGATAACATTGCAGGAAAATGAGCAGGCCATCGGTCAACTACCCTTGTCGAAAACGCCTGGTCCTGATGTAATTGCGGCGGAATTTTACAAAGCTTTCAGAAGACTCCTGTGTCCCCTACCGAGGGACATCTTTAAGATGAGTTATGACATGGAGATGCTCCCGCAGTGTTTTTCCGAAAGCCACACAGTCTTAATTCCGAAAAGTACTGAAAGAGAAAAACTTAGTTCAGTTGACGGCTATAGACCAATAGCACTTTTAAACGTCGACTAGAAAATTTTTGCTAAAGTGTTATCAAATAGGCTAAAATTTGTGATGTCGATCCTCATTGGTTCTCATCGGACGTGTGGAATTCGGGGACGCTCCATAGAGACCAATATACACATCGCTCGTACAATCCTCCAGTACTGCTGCAGTTCTCAAGAGCATCTCGCAATGCTTCAGGTAGATCTCGCAAAAGCCTTTGATCGCGTCAGTCATTCATTCCTGTTTTCTCTTCTGGAGCATAGCAATATTGGCTCTGTCTTGCTCAAGGGCGTTCGAATTTATTACAGCGAGTGCTCGACTCGCCTAATTATCAATGGTGATCTCTTCATGCGTGTTTCTATTCCCTCGTCTGTAAAGCAAGGCTGCCCAATGTCTCCACTGCTGTTTGGACTTTACCTCGAACCATTATGCTTGAGCATAATGCGAGCAAATCGCATCCGTAGTCTCAGCGTATTATGTAACGAACATAAAGTATAGACTTATGCAGATGACTTGGCATTCTTTTGCACAGACAAACGAAGTGTCGAAAATGTGCTACTTACAATTGAAAAATTTGGTGTTGTATCAGGTGCTCTTTTAAAAGCCTCTAAATGTCTAGGATTATGGTTTGGTACGTGGGGATGTACGCCGAGTCAGTTCGCTGGGATTAATTGGACTCGTATTCCACAAAAGTATCTTGGAGTGCCGCTTGATGCATATAGATTCAGCGCATTACTGGAAAGAGCGCGTCCCTAAGCTTGAACGTCAGGCCCAGGCATGCGTTGCAGATCGCCTTTCAATCTTTGGGAAAGCTGAAGCCTGCAACACGTTTCTTGCAACAAAGCTTTACTATGTGCTACAACTCATTCGTAACGCTCGGTTTTACCTAGAACGCTTTCATCGGATTTTTGCTACTTTTGTATGGTCTTCCACTTTCGAACCAATGCGACGGGACAACATATTCAGACCAGTGAAAGAGGGCAGGTTGGGACTTGTGCATCCCTACTTATGGCAGATCGTTTCGCGCTTTTTCTTTTTTCTCGACAGTTCTCATCCGATAATTCAATCATTCTTGCAGGTCACACTTGTTAACGCTTTACCTGATTTAGTTGTTTCGTCAAATTTCTTCCTACGTTCGTGTTTGCGGGGATTTATGCAGGAAGTGCAGTATGCATTCCAGTTCCTTAAAGCCCGTTTTTCGATTGAGTACTTGTACACAGTGTCGCGCGAAAAGCTGTATAAGGAATTACTATCCATGCTTTTTCCACCTCCATTTTATCGTTCTTTGTATGTCAACCTTCCAGGCCACGATGTCCTCAAGCGCGTTCGCAAAAGCTGGGACTTGTGCACGCTGCTCCGCCTGTTTCCTTTTCGCGATGGAATCTCCGAAGCACTCTGTGATGTCGGCGACAAAGCGGTCCCACGTTGTGTGTCCTCGTGGTTCCCGAACGCGGTGTCCGTGAGAAAGAGAACGACGTTCTCTAACTGAGCCGACTGGTTCCATCCGTTGTACTTGCTCACACGCTTGTAATGTGTGGGCCATTGCTCGACGTCCTCACTAGATTTTCCGGAAAAAGATCGTGGCTCCATCGTGTGCATCCGGACACCAGTTGACCGCACCGGAGAGGACGGGGTTGACGGGTCATTGCCGTGATGAGACATGTCCAGTGGCGGCAGTCGAGCGAGGCGTCGGCTTCGTCGTAGGATCCCCGGTAGCCACTCCGTCTTCTTGGTCAGCGTACTCCGCACCTCCACCACAAAACTGTTACGGTTGAAGGCGAAGCTAGGGTTTATTTACAGGAGAGCGCGGAGCGCTAGGTAGTCGGTGCAGCCGATGCAAGATGGCGTCCAACCGCTAGACAAGATATCGTCCTCGTCGTCTTCCATCCTTGCCTGGCTCATACTTTGATTGCCTGTCTGATACCGTAGCACTACGTTTCTCCTAATTCAAAAACATTCTTTTATAAACTTCATTGAAAAGCATTGCCTGTGAAGGCATGGCTACACAAGAAAAATATTTTTGTGTCATCATTTGACTGCCGTCTTTGTGACGTACCAGAGACAATAGGACACTGCTTTATTAACTGCAAGGACGCTATTTTGTTCCGGGATATCCTTCAGCGGACTATCAAGAAAGATTTCACCTTTAATTCGCATACTATACGTCACCTTCTGACCTTCTGCCAAGATCCCTGGATGAAGTGCCATTTGATATGTTCTTTCTTAAGGGACTGCATAGCTTGTGGAATACGCGCATGCAAGACCGCAACGCAGAACCATTCACTGCATCAATAACCCATTTTGTTAAAATGACCATGCATCTAAAGGACATCTACGACGAGCTTGACGTCAGACCTGAATGGTACCCCATCTTGGTGAAATGCTCATCCCTACCAGCCATGCTTTACAACACATGTTGAACTCTCCCTGAAACATTTATGTGCATCCCGTCAGTGAATTTGCATTTTAGGCTGACAATGTCATTTGGAGTGTTTGTGCGATTACAGTCG
>JABSTT010004593.1:0-26507 GCA_013339685.2 Hyalomma asiaticum
AGTTAACATTCAGTCCGCAACGACGTGGAGACAATACGCTGAAATGGCAGAGCAAGAAGGATATGACAGGTGAGCGCCCTATATACAACTGCCAGTTTAACGCTCAATATATGTCGCTATGGGAAACTTAGCTGGAACTTATCTGGTTCAGACAGCCCATGCGGTTCCACAGGTTTGCGAACAGCTAAGGTTTATTGTGATTTACTCAGGCTTCCTGCACGTGCAATGCAGTGTCTCCGGAGAAATCACCCCAGTTTTGATTCCATCGGCAACTGTCGCTTGTCTGCCACATCCATAGAAACGCTTTTCAATGCCGAGATGTTGGGACCTATAGCTGAAACGGCATCACTAACTCGACTCACCAACTTTTCTCCCGCCTCTCGATTCCATCGCCAAGCGCCTCATATGTGCAAATTGCCTTTATGAAGGCAACATTCAAATACTGCTGTGAAAAGGTTCATCTGATCATGGAGGGATGAACCACTTTTTTAAATCTCTGATTAGCTGCTGCCATACCCCGCCGCTATAGTTCACTGATGCGGAAAGCAGGCTCATGCACAATCACAGCAATGAGTGCCACAATGCTACTCCTTCGCAGGGCGCGCATCACATTCTCGTTTTTTAAACTGCCGCACTGAGCTGCTCGCTATTCTAAGATCACTTCCAAATCCTGAAAAAAAAAAGAGTCGTGTTTAGCATCCCTACTTAGCTGTAGTCTTCAATGCCGTTTTACGCAAGCGTACGGGCAACATTTAAATCAGTTTCAATGCTTATCAATATTTGTGCAGACGTTTCTCTTTCGTACCCAGGACCACCCTGTTCGAAGAAGTGTGGCCGCTATGAAGTGTTTTACTGTGAGGCCGATTGTAGAAAATGCGTCGGTGCGTGTAGCCGATGCGATGTATGCGACTGTGAATGTGGTAAGTACACGCGCGTTCATTTACTGGACAGACACTCACATTTGGTTGGGCTGAGAATTGAGAAAGATTAAAGTACATTTCACTGAGTAAACGTTCGCTAGGCGAAAACTCACGGGTCCCATCGGCCTGTGCGTTTGGCGCACGGCCCTTGCTTGCCTTGTGTTTAAAGGTTTTCAGAAGACCAGAAGGCTCCTCCCGGGGAACGTGCCAAGCAGCTTTTGTCAATTTGGCGGGTCCGGGGGAGGGGGGCACGCAACACATCCTAGCTTAGACAACCCCCAATAACAGCGTGAAGTGACCAGCGTGGACGTTCATCTGTATACATGTATTATGTAACTGATGCTTATATAACCAATAAACTGAAACTGACACTGAAGTCCTTTGGAACTAGGGCTCTGAGCATTTTGCATATCCCATAAGCGAAACATCAAGATCTGCTTGACGCTCATGCCACGCAATGATTGAAGCGGCATTTCATTGAATGCCTCTTTAGGAAAATTTGCTCTGTGTTCCCTGAGTGGCGTAACGACTATCTCCTACGCAGGAGCTGCGGTGCTGCTGTTGCACCTTCTTGATCGGTACTGCTGATCGAGGTACAGACAGGGTTTCCAATGAGAAAAGAAAAACTGCGATAATAACCAAGATTCTACAAGAACATTGATTTTATACTTTTATAAAGCATATTCAATAGCATCTCGTAAACTTAGTACAAAAATGTTATTAAACAATTTGTGTAATTAAGAAACGTATAATTAAATGAAGCAGGTGCGCGCTGCTTAGTTCGACGTTCGGGTATGAGCCAAGGTTATTGGGTCATAAGCCGCAGGTAATAAATAAATAAACCACGTGCGGCAGTAACACTCATGTTTGGGCTAGCTGGTACATTCTTGACACAAACTTGGTAGCGCAGAAAACACGGCGCCTGTCCTGTGTTCCTTCTTTTCTTCGTCCGTGCTTTAGTGCGATACCGAGTTTGTACCACGTGCTGGTCATATCCGGAAAGGGATATGAGCTTCTGTGCCATGTGCCAGAGCATGTCGTGGAACAATTGCGCGGGTAACGTCCAAATAAAGCTGAACTAAGCTTCCCGTGAGCCAAAATGCTGCGTGTTAGCTCCATTTCTGACACTTAAGCCCATAGCTAGTCTGGCGTAAAGAAATTGTTGTTTTCAAATTTGTACCGTTTTTCCTTATGCAATATTTCCTTCATATCTTTTATTCGTCTTACGTCTCTTGACATCGAGGGTCATTGATGCTGCAGGATTTTGGTTGGTATGTGCGTCTCGTCTACAGCACAGAGCTCTGCAATCTTTGCCGCCGTATTTCAGCCTGCGTTTGTCAGGTGTCGCAACTATAATGCCGCAGTCGCAATCGCCACTGACAGATACCTAAACGGTAGCAAACCCCTTCATAACGAATAAAGCCCTTCATGCGAGAGAAAATATAGGAAGCCACTCATAGAAGAGAGAAAACTAAAAAAAATAGAAGCCTTTAAAGCTGCGAATGCCCTAAGCTTGTGACACCTTACTAATTGTGTAACACACGAACGCAACCATTTCACGCTTTCTAGCTTTCTTCTCGTAAAGCACATCAATCTCTTCTTTTTAGTGCCCGAGCAACGCCCCCGTCGAACGCAGCGTAATTGCGGTAATATGCTCGAACTCAAGTGTGAAAGATATTCAGGTGGACACTACTGCTACTGCGGTAAGGACCGTGTAATTGTCTGTGTGTCTGCGCAGTGATGTTACTTCTGCTAAAGAAATTGGAAGTCCAAGCTATTGAATATATTGGCCTACTCGGAAAGTTGAGAACATTCTTCTGGTTAGGCTTTCTTTTTCTTTTATTGTTGGGTCGGGTTGGGGGCTGGGGTTGTATTACTCGCATGCAATGTAAAGTGCCAGTGACAAATATAATAATGTATTCGAAATGTGGATTTCCAGGGTAGCAAGCAAGATATATGAATGGTTTCGGCATCGGGAGAGAAAGCTGCTGCATCAAGCATCATTAAACTAAGTCATTTTATCGACTACATGGTATAGATCTCAGATATCTGATGTACAATACAAGTTGAATAAGCTGCGAAAACGAAAAGAGAACGTTGCCAGTTTGCATCCCTCGTACGCAGTCCGACATAATCAATTAAGTTCAGTTAATCTTTCTTATCTTTGTGCTCTAAGCAAATACAAAAGCAATGCCTATCTTCACATTTAGCCCAGGCGGGTACGCTAAAGTGTTGCAATTACAAACAATAACCGCTAAATGGAGAACCTAAAGGTTACACAGGTGAATAATCAGCAGTACTGTCCACGAACGACTTCCTACGGAAGGTCACAGCGCACAACGCGTGGAAGAAATGCACGATGAATTCCTGGGGTCTAAAGTTCCAAAACCATGCACGATATGATTATGCTAGACGTCTTAGTGGAGGGTTCCGGAAATTTCGACTTACACCGCACAGTACACGCGTCTCAACACTTCGCCTCCGCCGAGATGCTACGATCTCTTGACATAAGGTGTCATCGAGCACAAAGAAAGCACACCATTCCTCGTCGCATCATGCTGGTCAAACCTAACGTTTTAAGTGCAAATAACTTCTTGTTTGCACGCAGTCGTCGCGGTATACGACGCCATTTTAACAAATGCAGTGTTTGAATATCAATTCTTAACTACAGAACAACATCGCCGTAGAAAATTGCACGGGCCTTTAGACTCTATGGAAGTTCTGCATAGTATTAGTAATGCAGGTTTAACATTCACCTGATATCTCTTTATAGAGGGTTTGTTTAGAGGACGGGTGCCTAGCTTTGTTTCAGGAAAGAAAAAAAAAACTCCTACAGAAGGAGTCATTGAAGCGTCACTTCCTAAGGTGCAGCTTACCCAGGTAGAGTTGTTTTGTCGAGCAGAAGGCGCACAAGGGGCATGCGACAAAACTTAAAACTGCGTGTGTTTGTTGTGCCTGTTTTCACATACGTTTGGTTTTTCGCACAGTTTCCCTATAGATAGTTTTCTGGCGACATAAAACTTGCTGACGATTTGGACGCTAGTGGCCAGAAAGGAAGTGGCGTGAAGCGTCGCCTTGATTAGAGCACGGATAGCTTCAACGAGATTGAAACATCGCGTAGGCTAACAACACTGAACAACAGTTGTCTGACAGACACGAAAAAAGTATGACCCTGAGAAAGGCACGCACCTGGCGCTCAGATGATTTAAAAGTGGGCTCTGTTCGTCTGAAATTATATTTACCTAGTTCCAGTGCAACAACAACAACCACTGTTCTGCGACCGAATATCCGCACACAAATCGCGGCGTCCTGTCGTTTTGTTTCTTTTCTTTAGTCTGTCCTTGTTCGTGATCGTTGTAACCCTTCTGAGATGCCATACCAATTAGCCAACAAAGCAGTCCTTGTCTATCAGTGTACTTTAGGAGTGAAATGTGCTTCAGTATTAATGGACACTGAACCAGCTTGGCCTGCGAAAACTTTAGGAAATACGATTGCACTTCAGAGGGAGTTTTGCTCCAAGCAATACACTTGGTTCCCAAAGTGATCGGTAACACATTAGAAAACAAAAATGCTAACATATCTTTCACTTCTTTTCTTGCTTTTTTCTTGCAGGAATCGCACCACTCAGGCCAATGGGACATAGCTTTTCACTGCTATAGCAGAACTTTTAGGAACTGACAAAAAAGAGGCACCTACATATCATATAGGAAACTGGCGTAGCAAATAAATTTTCTATACGAATACCTACAATATTATATAGCTTTTGTAAAGCAAAATTAAGCAATTTCAGTAATTTCGAAGACAATCATATGGAGCTAGTGTGATTAAGTAAGCAGCGAAGCTTCCCTAGCGCATTTACTTCGGCGCCAAAGTGAGAGCAGAGTGTAGTTCGCGTTATGAAGCGATTGCTTGGTAATTTCTTGAAGTACAGAGTACATGTACAGTAATAAGCTTAATTTCATTTGCGCCTGCAAGCATTTCTATCCCGAATAGAAAATAAAGGAAAGGTTATCTCCATTTGTTTTCACCGGCCGTCAGCATATCCAGATAAATAAGCGGCACGTTTTGTTGAGGTCAGTGAGTCACAGCTTGCCGGCTCCCTCTTTCAAGCATTTTTGGAGGAACTTGAAGCAAGCGTAAAACTATTCGTCTTACGACGGCCAACAAATGTTTTGACTCTGGCTGGCAAATGTTGGCTATGCTGGAAAGGTATTGGTTTCTGGGGACCGAGAACTACGATGTGGTTGTGAGGGACGCCATAGTGGAGTGGTCCGGAAATTTCGACCACCTGAAAATTTCAAACGTACACTGACATCGCACAATACACGGGCCTCAACATTTCGCCTCCATCGAAATGCAGCTGCACCGGCTGGGATTCGATCCTGCAAAACCTCAAACCAGCAGCTGAGTACCATAGCCACTACGCCAACGTGAGGGCGCTGCTGGAAATGTATGACACTGATGAAACAAATCCTCCAGATAAATCTTTGTAAGCAACCGGGAGTATTCAGGTCTTATCAAGCATCTATGTTTTTAAATTGTACGTCACCTTTTGACAAAGCTGCAGATGGTCTAGTGTACCGAGAATTAAAGTTAGAAAGGAAGCCCGAAAACAATGGCGAAAAGAGGAATTATACGGTGGGTGCATCAATACACTTGGACAATATGTCGGTACTTTTAAAACCAAGGTAGGCGCTCTAAGACTGTGCAGGATATAATAATCGATCAACACTTCTCTGCTTAAACCGGTCACCGCCGGCACCTGTCGCAAAGCTCGAATGCCGTCATCATGATCACGACCAGCCGTCTACGCTCAAAGTCTACTCCCAGCGTCAGACAAATCCTTCCCCTTAATTCTAGAAAAAACTTCGTACTCAGAAAACTGCAGCTACGTTATCACTGCAAATTTCTCGACGTCATCTGCCCAACTGCGTTTTTGAGATCCCCGGTCGCGCTTCTCTTTTCTAGGAATCCATCATGTCACCTCCGACCGACAGACAGTTACCTTGCCTTCTCATTGCCATCTATTGGCGAAACTTGCATAGGGGAAAGAGGGTGTTACGTTAATGACCATTTCAGGAAACATTTACATTCCGTCACGGGTACCCCTTGTGTTCATTACTCTCTTCATTATCGTTCCTGTGGCCGTTCGCGTGTTAGCTTTAACATCTAAAGATGGTCAGGAACGTCGCTCGATAGCTTCGCTCTCTGTGCAGACTTTGCTTCAATCAGTAAAGGACCTCCTCTTTGAAGAATCTTAAGATTCTCCGGCCTTCCCACTCACGCTTTGGATATTCAGTCGCAGCCGCCTTATTTCACTCATAACAGCCTCCTGCTGCTCCTTCATAATTAATGGGTGCCAGTTGCAGAACGAGCCCAAAAACACTTCGCTCAAACAGTCCAAGTATTCTTCATTTAGAGATTCTGTGACTGACATATTTGAGCAGCTGAACCTCTGAGTGTTTATCTTAATTACTACTTTTATCCCGGCCGCGGCGGCTGCATTTCGATGGAGGCGAAATGTTGAGGCCCGTGTGCTGTGCGATGTCAGTGCACGTTAAAGAACCCCAGGTGGTCGAAATTTCCGGAGACCTTCACTACGGCGTCTCTCATAATCACAGCTGGTTTTGGGACGTTAAACTCCACAAATCATCATTAATTGCTACTTTCAGGACGTTCACTGGACACCCTTGTCGCTATCTTTCATGTAAAACTGCTCAGAGGTGAAATTGCCCGTCCACTTGCGGAATTACTGGACAGAATGTTCCTGAAAACGTTCTCGTACGATAACAACTACGGGAAAAGTGACTTTAAATTCTGTTTCTAGAATACAGTATTCATTATTTCCATGCATTGATAGCCGGTATCGAATTTTATTTTGCACACTTGTTACACACAAGTGCTATGTGCCCAGGGCTAGTGTTATGTTAACGTGGAGTACCTCTTAAGATCTGTCGTTATGTCTTCGCGGAAAGGAAGCAAGCATTGATCTTTTTCGTTAGATATGTTATAATTGCGCGTCTCTGCGCGTCTCCCTTTGGATCTATCTAGCGTTTTATTATTCAGCTCATAGCGATCACGTACGCAAGGCCATTATACCACATCATGACACCGCTGCGTGCTCAGAATGCTTGCATCCTAGGACTTTGATTTCTTGGCATTGTTTACCAGCATTATTACTAAGCAGCACTCAAGCCCTTCGATGCAAGAACGCGTTATCAATATGAAATGACTTACATCACAAAGCTGCATGATTGCGTACTTATTCGTAGATTTTGCACATTTTATGAAGTGTACACTTTGTTTTTCTATTTGCTTTATATTATGTGCTGTTTTCGTTTTGTATTTGTGTTTTTAAAAATTACCGCATCTTTCAGAACGTTCTTTGCTTCTCTAAAATGTGGGCGCCTGGAACAAATCCAGGATTTCTTGTTTCACTTTTGCATTGCATTCTCGCCTCTCCCCTCGGCTAAGTAAAGACTGTTGCATCTCCAGGGACTAATAAATAAATAAATAAATAAATAAATAAATAAATAAATAAATAAATAAATAAATAAATAATATCTATAATGAAACCTTCATCAGTGTCACTGCTGCACGTTTCTTGCACGTTTATTATCCCTCGTTATAGAAAAAGTTATCCTAACACGACACAGCGCCTAAATATTTGTCAGACACAAATTTTACCTCATCGGGGATGTGCCGGATGATTGCACTACGTTTACCTTGTACGAATGTAAAACTCTTTATCCCAAAGCATTTACGTGTGCTGCATTCACCTATGTTGAGTGATATTTGGGTTATCGCTGTACTCGTATTTGCCCATTACAAACTAAACAGGCATATGAACAGTGTTAACACGTATCCTTTATTAAGTCGAATATCTTGCATGGAAATCAAGACGAGACAGACGTCGCCACTCAAGCAAAATGAAGAACCACTCTTTTCAAGTTATCTATAGAGGTTCAGTATTGGTTCGCGACCGAAAGCTCAGTCAGTAAATGAGCTCTATTTGTCGGCCATGAAAAGATCAAAATCAATGCGAAGGACCTCCATCCTTTCAGAAGTCGAACGTGAACTAGTAGATAAGAAACAAGAGAGCAGACAACTAGATAAGTAGAAAAGAAACAATAGAGAGCTTCTCTCTAATCAAGAAGCCGGACGCTCGTCACTTATCAGGGTATGAATGATAACGCCCTGTGGGCGGCACATGAAGGGAGTGCATATATATGAAGGGAACCATATGTGTGCCAGCGAAGAGGAAAGATTACCCTTGGCAACAACCATCAACGGTACCTGAACAAACGGTGAGTGCTACGATTCATATTTAGGTTTTGTTAGAAACTTAGTGCAGTAAGCACTTCGCGTCATGTGTCTTTCGTTTTGGCACTTCAGTAGTAATTCAAGTATGTATATTCTACTTATTCTGTCATGAACAATGGTACCAACGTGACATTTCTATTTTAATATCATCGTTGCATAGATGCCTGAATGACACATCATAAAGGCAATCGATTCTCCAAAAATATTGCATTACGATATTACAGAGCCATCAGGTGTGGTTTCCTGGGAATGTGAAAAAGAAGTTAGGTAGGCCGCAATACATAAACACTTAAAAGTACTTCATGTAGGGCTCGTTGGTGGGATATCTCGTAAGGAAACGCGCAGTTTTCGACAATGACAGACGCTCGCCCTGTTTGTCTTTCGTAATGTCGAAAATTGCGCCTTTCCTCACAAACCTCTAAACTATCTGAAGTGAGTACCTCCTCAGCAGCATTCCTTGAATGAGCGGGATGAACGTAAGTAACAGTGGCGCTACGGTATTTGTCACATTACATCCTGCCTTATATTTTCAGCCAGCCATGAAGGTTACAATACTTGCCTACAGTGTCCTGGCGCTGGGAGTACTTGTCACTGCTACCTCAGGCAAGTACTCGACGTCAATCGCTCGCCATTATAACAGGGAAAAATATATATACCAAAAATACCAAAAATGCCACGGGGATAAGAATAACCAGAAATTATATTTACACAATATCTACAAGGAAAGAGCAGCAGACAAGATGGCAGAGCATCAGCACGAGCGCTGCTCTGATCGTCGTCTTCATTTTCTTGGTGCATTCCTCCAGGTTCGGCAGGATGCGCCGCTAACTGCGCGGAATAGCGCGTAACAATATTGGGCGGAGTCTAGCAGTAACTGTAGAATAATCTGCTGGTCAGAGTATACTTGAACGAAACAAGAAATAGCCTCCCGTAGTATGGATCTTGCACACTGAAGTGAAGGAGCAATTCCATTTTAGTTCTTCGCAGATTACAAAATTTAAGTGGTGGCCCCGCCGTGGTGGTCTGATGGCTATGGCATTCGCCTGCTGACCCGATGGTCGCAGGATCGAATTCATGCCACGCCTGATGTATTTCTGATGTATTCGGATGGGCGCGAAAAGCTCAGGACCGCGAACTGTAGGCTGCCAGTGCATGTTAAACAACCCCAGGGGATTAACCTGCCAGGAGCACACAACTACGACGTCGCTCACAATCATATTGCGGTTCTGCAATGTTCAACCCCGCAAATCAATCAATCAATCAATCAATCAATCAATCAATCATTCAATCAATCAATCAATCAATCAATCAATCAATCAGAATTGAAGTGATCCCGTTGATAGCCTATTTTCATACTACTACAAGCCCCATAAATGTCATAACCGCCCTAGCACGTGGTTATCATGAGTTTTTGTCAGTCAACGAGGCATTTGTGATGTGACAGTGGTACACAAGGAAAGAGCAATTCAGACACGTGACACTGCTGCAATAAGTAAATGCTTATCAATAAGAACTGCGACACCTATGACAAATGAATATACTTCAAATTTACAGGTACATCTGACTGCGCGGCCGATTGCCCAAGCGGGGAGAAGTTTGCACGCTTCAGTTTTGACGGCACTTGTTCCTGCACGTGTGGTAAGGAATGCAACCCTGCTATGTGTAATTTATTTGAAAAACTCAACGACATTTCATATGTTTTCGTTGTATATTGGCATATACAGCCTACGCAGCTCCAATTATGTTTTGAAACTATGATTACAGCCTTCGACGTTGCAATTTATCGCATTCTTAGAAGTTCTGAAACTTGAAATAGTATATCAGACATGACATGCGCGTCTCCGAAGCCTTCCTTAATGGTACCAGGGGGTAAAGTGTAATACTTGCATCAGAAATATTTTTGCACATAAATAAATTTTGGCTCGTTTAATTTATTTCTTTTTATTCATATTTGATGCAATATTTTGACTATGACCTATGCAACTCTTCGAACAAGACCGTTTTGTGATCACCTATGATTACAATTCGTTGTGGGACTGAACAACAATAATTATTGATGACATCGCGAAGCATTTTCGGCTCCATATTTGAGTAAATTTTCGCATATAAAAATTGCGTTCGCAGACGAGGGGCATGATGTCTTCTACACATCAATGACTGTATGTTTTGTGAATACTCGTTACTTGAGGATATTCGTAAGAGCTACGTCGTACTTCGACCATCTTTACATTGCTGCGATTATAGTAGCAAGTTGTCAAAAGAGATATTCTGCATGGTAACCTTGGTATTTGCACACATGTGCAACACGGAGGTGGGAAGGAGGGGTAACGGCGTGGTTGCACTCACACATCTCACGCAAGCGCGGAACACACGGACATAGTACCAATAAAAATGGCAAAGTAGGAATTTAGACAATGTTACAAAGTGGGCAGTAGACCATAGGGTGCACGCATCACATCGCAATGCATGATGAATTCCACTCAGAAATACGTATTGATGCTCAGGACCGACAAGCAAAAGTCACAGTCTAATCACTGGCCTCTTGTACCTCTTGTAAGTCTCCTGAAAAGACAACCTTATTTTCAAGCACCGATTTCCGTAACATTTAGAGCAACAGTCTACTTGACTAAATTTTTGTACGCGTCGTCTGGCTAGTATATCTTGCTCAATAATATGCTCAAAGCAAATGTTTTCCGCGACATTGCATTCTATAACATAATAACTCCAAAACCTAGTTGTTAATGCTGGCCTCGTCTTGCCTGTTTTAGTTGAGTGGATTTAGACACGAAGCAAGAAAGCGGGCAATGTTTTCACAGCCTGCTAAGACTTTCCGCACTCTTTGTGTATATTTTGTGCGCTAAAGCTTTCTGTACTTTTTGCCAAGTGTACCATAAACAAAGACTACTCAAAGGGATCACACTATAGAAAATTTGTTACTGTATGTATATAAATGAAACTATACTTGCTAGTTATGATGGGCAGAAAACTAACTATTTCCGATCCCCGCATCCTCGCAGCATCTACTTCGGAGCCCTGCGAGCTACTCCGAGGCAACACTTGTCCAGAAGGCTACTACCGCAGATGTAGGAGCGACATGCATGGTTGTAGTTGCGAATGCGGTAAGATTTATTTAACAAAGCAAACACCCGTGGAGCTGTGGGTGGCTTAGAACAGCATATGAAAGTTAAGCAAATGAGAAGCAACTTTCTGGAAAAAAAAAAACGACACGTATTTTTTCTTGCCATACATAAGCCATATATCTCCGTCTCTTTCTGTTTTCTGTCTCTTTTTATCCTTCAATCTATATGTCTTTGTAAAAGAGACACCGAGACGGAAATGCATATGTTCGATTAGGAATCCAGATGACCTGCGACAATTTTCTTTTTTCAGTGTAATTACTTTAGCCACGCAAACCTTTACACGATGAGAAGCGCTCACTCATAATGAATTATTCTTTTAGCCACCAAAACTTGGAAAAATCTAGATAGGTTCGTTTTGCAAGTGACGAATATTTCATGGTGGTTTATATAAATGAAATGTTTACTAACTGAGCCACTATACAGAAGCAACCGCATTCAGTTAGTAAATCTTTATAAGGCTTCCCAAGCACTCAGGTTACTATTCTAGAGTGGAAGACAATATTCTGAGCAAGGAGGTCGGAAAATGGTGCCGCACGTGGAAGAATTTACGAAATTTTCTAAGGAAGAAGTCCTGCACATCCCACAGTCTGGGAGTCGGTGTCAGACTAAAATGCGACCTCTGCTTAACAATTGTGAATATTCGCCGGAATAAAAAGAGCGTTACTTGCGAAAAGGTTACAGCCAACAAAAAATAAGAATGAAAGAAACGGCATACGTTAACTGCTATAGCCGCGAAAAGATCAACACACTAGGATGCTGGCCGATCGTTTGCGTCATAATCAAGAGATGCCGCGAATCAAGCTCCAGTCGGAGGCGTAATCACGATCAAACCTGACGAATACGAAGCTAAAGCAGTTTAACCAAATTCCACCCAGCTATAACCAAGTCCAACCTAGCTACTACCCGGATATGCAAACAATCGACCAGCTAGCAGTGTATTGAGCTTTTTCGCGGTCTAGTGCAAGTTTAGCCACTTTTTCCTCCTGCTTGAACGCGTGGGCCGCCAGGCGCAGTTTTGCCAGTTTAGTATTGGGCTGAGGTCATGTGCGCAAGAGAAGATAAAATCGGTGCGTGCGAACACAGCACGTTAGGAATTGCATAGAAGAGCACGCGCTCTCTTGGGGATCTGAATTAATGAGGACGATAGATTTCACAGATAGCTTTCACGGCGAGAATTTCGAGCTTTGTAATTGCGCGCAGCACCGACGCGTTCTTGTAGTGTACAAATTGGCTCGCACATTCTCAAACGTTTTTTGCTTTTATTTTTCAGATCTTTGATATTCACGGTGTGCCGTGTCGTCCATGGTAAAGTGCAGCATATTCCATGGCTTCTTGGGGAACAGTGTCTCCACTGTATTGGTTTTCGAGGTTACAATACTTGTGGTTTATTGCACAAGCTGTCGTTGACATATTTATTGATGCCTAAGGGTTCCGGTGGAATCCCAAAATATATACCTTTTCTGAGAATCATGAACACGTGATGACTTAGTGTAGACACGGCTCTGTAACGAAATAAACCTATTGTTAATAATAAAACAGGATAATCATCTAGTGAATTAGTGTTCAATTTACGTGTATACCTACAGCTAGCACTTGCCCACTCTAATGAAATTGGGGCCCATTTCCAACTCCTGAGAAATAGTATCTTTTTGTTAGTGGAGTACAGGTAAGAAATCGGCACTATGTACGATTTAATGGTATATTGATAGCAAGTGTGAGGTGTTTTTTAGCAACTGCGGGTTTCGCGAGAACAGCAAATAAAAGGGAGTAATAGTTGAGCGGCTCAGCGGGCCAGCGGGCCCAGCGATGGAGCGGAGGGGACAGCGGGCCGCATGATGAAGAGAAGAGTAGTAGCTGAGCGACGCCCCGCTTCTTTCAGCGGAACTTACCGCTGCGCCACCTGTTGAACAATGTTGGAGTTACTGTCGATCGAGCAGAGGTTTTTATCTGTCGAATAAATTGAAGTTACTGCGAAAAGTATATCGCAAAAGTAATTCTTCATTAGATCACAGGTGTTATGTGGAAACACATCTTCGTTTTTGCTGCATGACATGAGGACACGCCGTCGCCGCTTGTGTTGGGGGCTGCCATCTTGCAAAACGCTCGCGCGCTGGCCCGCTGCATACACTCCGCTGAAGAGACGAAATGAGCGGGCGAGCGGCTCGGTCCGTAAATGCGCTGGCTGTCCCAGCGGGCCGCGCATGCGCAGTTGGCGTCTCCGCTCGTTCGCTGGGCCCGCTGGCCCGCTGAGCCGCTCAGCTATTACTCTCTAAAGACGGCGGAATGAATGCAGCGAAGTGACGACGGCATTACGAAGTATATGCACCTCTCGATGCTTCAAGACTCGCTGCGAGTCCCGTTAGTGTTCTGTCATTGTGGTCCTCCAATGCAATGAAAATAATAAACGCTTAGTCGGCCGGTATGAAAAAGCCTTCGCATGTCGGTAGTTGACTTGCTCGAGACCCGAAAATGTTATCGAAACCCGAAAGCGTGATGCAAACTGCTCAAAGAATGAAGGTGTCGCCGTGAGTGAAACCGCTATCGCAAGGTGCCGCAATGTACTCGAGAACCAATTCGGTCGCTTGAAGTATACAGGTAGCGTACAGCGACAAGCTTGAGCGAGAAAGTTTGCCATATTCAAGTACAAAATCCTATTTATACATCGCCACTTACGAGGAAAAAAAAAGGTCGAATGAAACAATGCTCCTCTGAAAACACGCATTGTTTGTGTGTATTTGCTCCTGCAGCTGTCAAATGTGCTTTCAACAAAGCGTGTCGGCGGGGGCCCTGAAAAATATCCGCACACAGCGAGGAAAACCAAACTGCAGGAAGGATGGTCGCGCTTCTCTGCTTTTGTTAAAAATATGTTTCTGGCGCAGGATCTATTGTATGAGATACATGCAGCTCTAAAATCCAAACATCCATTTTTTTTAGAAGGGGCACTCCATTCATGTTACCACACAATACACAGGAGCAACAAAAAAAAAAAAAGAGTTATTGAGAGCCAAGATATTCCGACAATGTTTCCGGCGCAGCATGGCGATGCATGGGCCTTGAAGATCGCTATGCGCACCTTTTCTTTTTTTTTTTTTACTAAAGGAAGTACATTCCTTAAGCGGCAGGAGGTTGAAACAATGATACTGATGCCACATCTCTCGGATATGATACACATGTTTCGTAAACCTAAATTCGCACTTTCTTGAGAAAAGTTACGTCATTCCTGCTGTCTCGTAAATATAGGAGTGAAAATAATTTGGAGCAGGTGAGCAGGAGCAGGAGCAGGTGACAGATGCTTAATTTCTAATTACAGGCCAATATCCATTCTTCCTTTTTTTAGCAAAGTAATAGAAAAACTAATACATGTTCGACTGTCTAGCTACCTTACAAAATTTAACCTACTTCATCCCAAACAGTTTGGGTTTAGACAGGGATATTCGACTAACTTAGCCCTCATTTACTTCACAGAAAAATGCAAACTAGAAATTGATAACGGTAACTTCGTTGGTTCTGTTTTTTTAGATTTTACTAAAGCTTTTGACACACTTAACCATGACATTCTCTTCTCTAAACTTTCATCTTACGGCATTGGTGGCAATTGTCTCAATCTCTTCCGCAGTTACCTATCCGATCGACAACAATTAATCTCCATCGCCGGCATCTATTCTGCTAAAAAAATAATTAACATCGGTGTTCCACAAGGCTCAATTCTAGGGCCGCTTTTATTTCTACTCTACATTAATGATCTTCCGCAGTGTCTAACCACATCAACAGAATGCATTTTATATGCCGACGACACCACTCTTTTATTTCCAGACAATTCAATAAGCAACATCACAAAAACTCTTAACGTTGAACTTCTTAACGTTAGTGCATGGTGTGCTAAAAATAAGCTCTTGATAAATCCCTCCAAATCTCAGTTCTTAATTTTTAATTCCAGGTCAATAAATAACGCCCAAGTGTCACCGCTTGTCATCAACTCGTGTCCCATCCCCCTATCAGATCACTGTTCTTTCCTTGGAATTAAGCTCGATTCCCGGTTAAAATTCAACTTGCACATCGAAGAACTGCAACGAAAAACATCATATGGTATCAGGGTACTACTGAAAGCTAGATGTTATTTTGATTTGGCTACTTTGATCAGCTTATACTACGCATTCATACACAGTCATCTTAATTATTGCATTGCTTCATGGGGTCAAACATATCATTGTCATCTTTCTTCTCTCCAACATGTACAAAATCAAGCTATTCGCATTATCACCTGGAGTACCCGACGTTCTCATGTTTCTGATCTTTACCGTGAGCTAAACATACTAAATATTGATAACCTGAACAGATTTAATGTGTGCACATTTGCCTATCGGGTAGTTAAAGACCACAACCTTCTGCAATTTGTTCTCATTCCAGACCTTACTAATTCCAACATTACCCGCTTTTCCTCAAATAACAACTTTTTACTTCCCAAGGTCCGAACTAACTATGGTTCTCAACGACTAGCTTTTGTTTTAATCAAACTGTGGAATTCTTTGCCATACAACATTAAATGTGCTTTTTCTGTGGCATCATTCAAACATCAGCTTCGCATATTCATTTTTAATAACACCACTTATTGAATGTTCTTAAATTACAAATTTATTCTGTTGTTCTCGTTGTATTTGATTGGTGTTTGCTTTGTATTTTGTTAGATTTTCACACCCTTACTGTTTTATGCTTTCCATTATATTACTGTTTGCCTAAATGTCTGATTCGCTGTGTTTTTTGTTAATTTTTTTTTTCTTCTTTCATTTCTTACTTTATACTCTAAATATTTCCTGTTTGCTGCTAAGTAATGTTCTCTTTTTTCTACCATTATAATAAGGTCCCCTTACAGTGTTTACACTATGGGACCTTTTTCTGCATAATAATTGTCTATGTCTGTGTATACATGCATTAACTTTTGAATAAATAAACTTCAAAACCTGTCAAAAAAAAAAAAAAAAAACAATGTGAGAAGCCAAATTTTATTAGTTCAAATTGTAAGGACACTATAACCCAGAAGTACCAGAGACTTCCACTTCATAGTTAAATACAACACCCGGCGAGCCCAATATCAATCTTGAAAGTCGTTCAGGGCATGAAAATGTATAAATAACCGACATCTTTCTATTCGCAGTTGTCTTATACGTAGCAGGAAACAGTAGCGAAGCTTTACGCTTATTCTGATCCTGAAGCGTTATTTTAAGAAGTAAACTGCACTTGAAATACACGTCGCACGAGAACAACGTCATGAGATGAACAATGTCGGAAGTGTCACGACTGCCATGAGAGTGATAAATAGGCCCTTTGTGCTACAGAAACAAGAGCTTGCCCACAGTTTATCTCAAACAACACATATAACGCAGACCCACCACCGTTCAGAATACCCTTAGAGCTATAAAGCAGGGAAAATAGACAAACTAAACGTTATTCTATCCATGATATAGTAAGCAGTGTATTGTCAATAAGTGTAGATACACTGACACGAATTATTATATTACAATGAACTTCAAAATACACCGGGAATGTTGATTCATTTAGTATATATATATATATATATATATATATATATATATATATATATATATCATAAGAGTGTTCGCTACAATCACAACTACTTGCAAGCGAGCTTGGACTTACCATGCAAATGAAAGCAATCTAATACAGTTCTTTAGTCGCATAGTTACAATACGCTCCTTTAGCAGGCGAATAGTGCATGCAGCAATGCGGTGGAGACCTCAACATTGTTCAAAAGACACCGGTTAAATGCTTCAACCGCAGCAATCTCGACGCACTCCATAGGCGGGGCTCAGCATGTCCAAGAAGGGATGTAGTGAGGTCTGCGAGAAGCTCGATTTAAGCCGTAGCTTTTTGATGCCGCAGCTCAATTTCAGTGTGGGTCTAGTCCCACAGCTCGCCGCTAGGAGTTGCCACCAGCGACAGGTTCTAGTAAAACATAACGAGCACGAAATGAACGGAAATGCAGCTCCATGTAGAAGGGACTCATCCTAACTTGCAGAGGACCCAAAGAATGCCTATAAGACGCTATTTGGGGTGTTATCGAAACACATGTAGGTTAACATTTAAAGGGAACATTTCTTCGGCTCATTCACTTTCAGTGTGCTGCTCTTCTGTACCTCCATGATTCACTGGTAGAGCATACCTGCTTGCCCCATGTAGATGGCTTCTTTCAGCCTCATCCTGTGGCCTCGCTTTCTGCGACCCACGGAACAAGACATGAGCAAAGGCCGCATCATTGAATGCAAGCATGGAAGGAGCCTCTGTGAAGCAGCCGCTGAAGCTGTGGGTGAAGTCTTTGCTGTAAATGCGGCTCCAGGGAAGTATTCGTCCATGTTAAGGCAAACACTGGGAAGGCGGGACACGACGCAGTTACACAAGGGCCATGTGGTTTTCGATTAGGAGCTTTTCGTCGTGACTGCTGAATCATCCGGCCCTCAGGTCGTTATTCAATATATTGGCTACAATGGCAAGGCAGCACTGAGGCAGCCAACACAAGCGCAGTCCCCGACAAGCCTAGTAGATCGACTGCCGAGCTGGATGTCTAGAATGTTGTGTGTCGGGATGAAAGCGCAATGTATATGGTAAACGTGAATGACAAAGGTTTACCTGCCAAAACAGACTGTCCTGTACATCTGTTCTGCAATTCAACGTGGTGATCGTCAAATACCTTACTCTGTGTGGCTGTTCTGTACCCACACATGCAATGCAAGTACTAAGAGAGATTTGCGAACTAGTTTGCTGAGAACACTCAGCTGAACAAATTCAATTTCTTCAAGTAATACGAACTTATAGCTTTTGGAGATTAAAAATGTTACATATATTAGGAGTTCTGTTCAACATCAGCTGAGATAAGAAATGCGTTCGTGGATATGATCCAAAATGTCACTGCAGTTGCAGCTCACCAGAACAGCACGCAAGACAGAAAGGACGAATTAAAAAAAAACATATCGTTGGTCGCACGCTAATGTTCATAAACTATGACTTATGTTTTGCTGCCCCCACTGCCTGCACGAAGCTATTTATATTATAACAAATAATAGCTTATGGAGCCAACACCCTCATAAACATGCTAATCTTGCATAAGACACCACATTTTCTTTCCTGGAAAGGAACAAGGCTACCATAGCGCGATATTTTAGAAATACCTCGATATCCATCATATTCCCTACTTTTATGTATCGTATATGGATTCATAACTCAATGTCTTTTCCCCCACTTCCCAGCATATTTCTGGCTTAAAATAATGTATGTCGCCTAACTTTGTCTAAAATGCATGTCCTTACCTCGAATTTGAAGACTTGCGGGCAGATAGACAATACAGTTTTCCTTGCAGCCGTTCAGGAAAGCTCAGGTCTAACGAAATGCAAAAAAAAGTAACGAACAAGGTGACCTTCTTTTCACCATTCACATTCGCGACTATAATCTGGTCTACGAAAGACAAAGGATGATTATACAATGCAAAAAAATACTGAAGGGTTGAGAAGCAAAATGACTTACAGTAATATATGAAAGTGAACCAATGAGCACTCACAGAGGTTGTATGCAAGGGTCCAAAGGGAACACTGGCGAAACACAAGCAAGTGAGAACGGCTTTCCTGTACGAGAGCACCTTGGATATTTTAACAAGGGTGTTTGGTATCGCACATTTCCGATAACAATATTGGAGCTACTTAGAAAAGAATGCGCAGCGCTCACGACCTTTAAACATTTATATTTAACTTTGGAGTCATACGTTTCACTGAGCTACATGGTTGAATCACAGGTATATTATGTCGTTGTCTGCTTGGTTGTCTGTTCTGATTTTTCAACCTGCTCTATTGCACAGTGTAAAAGTAGCTCTGCGAAGTTCGCGTATGCATTCTCTGAGCTCCATGTAAAATTATATGCCTTAAATTGGAGGTCACTAAATATTTCAGAACAAAATTTCTCTTCTGTTTGCGTCAGAACATCACGGTATCTTTATCATCCTAATTTAATCTTATAAGTTTGGCCGCCGCCGTAAGGTTAAGGCGCTCAACAAACGATGCTAGCGCGAACATAGCCTGCCATAAAGTGTACATGTATTAAGAAAAGTACACTGAGTTAGCGAGTTCCCCGAGCAAAAAATGTGCATTCATTTCGCGTTCAGAAATTAGAGAATATGATCAAACAAAATATAAGGAAAAAATTGACAAAGTACGCGATTCCATATCAAAGCGGCACGATTCTAGGCACATTTAAAAATTTGTACGCATCGATTGTTCCTTTGACCAGGATGCGCGGAACGTTGAAAATTAACCTTCCGCCTCTCATCGAACTCTCAATCATGCGTTTGGTTCAGGTGAGATACACTTTGATAGCCATCGCGCAATCAATTTTGTCTTGTGCCAGAGTTCTGAGGAAAATTCAATTTCTTTCTAAGAAAGACGCCGGCGTTAGCCTCGGCTGTAAATGTAATCTGATGTGTTCCGCTCGTTCGATTTTCTTTGAGCACGTAATATAATTTGCCCAAATAAAAAAACTGAAACCGTTTCCACGCCTGCGCCATCTGAGTAAACAGCGTCTCCGGCAAGCAAGCGACACCACCTATCTTGCGAAAGCAGATTTAGTATATTCTTTAAATTTATTTTTCTTGTTTCTTTTAGTATATATATATATAATATATATATATATATAATATATATATATATAATATCATAAGAGTGTTCGCTACAATCAAACTACTTGCAAGCGAGCTTGGACTTACCATGCAAATGAAAGCAATCTAATACAGTTCTTAGTCGCATAGTTCCAATACGCTCCTTTGCAGGCGAATGGTGTATGCGGCAATGCGGTGGAGACCTCAATATCTTCACAATACACGGTTAAATGCTTCAACCAAAGCAATCTCGACGCACTCCATAGGCGGGCTCAGCATGTCCAAGAAGGGATGTAGTGAGGTCTGCGAGAAGCTCGATTTAAGCCGTAGCTTTTTGTGCCGCAGCTCAATTTCCAGTGTGGTCTAGTCCCACGCTCGCCGCTAGGAGTTGCCCACCAGCCGACAGGTTCTAGTAAAACACAACGAGCTACGAAATGAACGGAAATGCAGCTCCATGTAGAAGGGACTCATCCTAACTTGCAGAGGACCCAAGAATGCCTATAAGACGCTATTTGGGGTGTTATCGAAACACATGTAGGTTAACATTTAAAGGGAACATTTCTTCGGCTCATTCACTTTCAGTGTGCTGCTCTTCTGTACCTCCATGATTCACTGGTAGAGCATACCTGCTTGCCCATGTAGATGGCTTCTTTCAGCCTCATCCTGTGGCCTCGCTTTCTGCGACCCACGGAACAAGACATGAGCAAAGGCCGCCTCATTGAATGCAAGCATGGAAGGAGCCTCTGTGAAGCAGCCGCTGAAGCTGTGGGTGAGGTCTGTGCTGTAAATGCGGCTCCAGGGAAGTATTCGTCCATGTTAAGGCAAACACTGGGAAGGCGGGACACGACGCAGTTACACAAGGGCCATGTGGTTTTCGATTAGGAGCTTTTCGTCGTGACAGCTGAATCATCCGGCCCTCAGGTCGTTATTCAATATATTGGCTACAATGGCAAGGCAGCACTGAGGCAGCCAACACAAGCGCAGTCCCCGACAAGCCTAGTAGATCGACTGCCGAGCTGGATGTCTAGAATGTTGTGTGTCGGGATGAAAGCGCAATGTATATGGTAAACGTGAATGACAAAGGTTTACCTGCCAAAACAGACTGTCCTGTACATCTGTTCTGCAATTCAACGTGGTGATCGTCAAATACCTTGCTCTGTGTGGCTGTTCTGTACCCACACATGCAATGCAAGTACTAAGAGAGATTTGCGAACTAGTTTGCTGAGAACACTCAGCTGAACAAATTCAATTTCTTCAGTAATACGAACTTATAGCTTTTGGAGATTAAAATGTTACATATATAGGAGTTCTGTTCAACATCAGCTGAGATAAGAAATGCGTTCGTGGATATGATCCAAATGTCACTGCAGTTGCAGCTCACCAGAACAGCACGCAAGACAGAAAGGACGAATTAAAAAAAAAAACATATCGTTGGTCGCACGCTAATGTTCATAAACTATGACCTAGTTTTGCTGCCCCCCCTGCCTGCACGAAGCTATTTATATTATAACAAATAATAGCTTATGGAGCCAACCCCCTCATAAACATGCTAATCTTTCATAAGACACCACATTTTCTTTCCTGGAAAGGAACAAGGCTACCATAGCGCGATATTTTAGAAATACCTCGATATGCATCATATTCCCTACTTTTATGTATCGTATATGGATCATAACTCAATGTCCTTTCCCCCACTTCCCAGCATATTTCTGGCTTAAAATAATGTATGTCGCCTAACTTTGTCTAAAATGCATGTCCTTACCTCGAATTTGAAGACTTGCGGGCAGATAGACAATACAGTTTCCTTGCAGCCGTTCAGGAAAGCTCAGGTCTAACGAAATGCAAAAAAAGTAACGAACAAGGTGACCTTCTTTTCACCATTGACATTCGCGGACTCTAATCTGGTCTACGAAAGACAAAGGATGATTATACAATGCAAAAAAATACTGAAGGGTTGAGAAGCAAAATGACTTACAGTAATATATGAAAGTGAACCAATGAGCACTCACAGAGGTTGTATGCAAGGGTCCAAAGGGAACACTGGCGAAACACAAGCAAGTGAGAACGGCGTTCCTGTACGAGAGCACCTTGGATATTTTAACAAGGGTGTTTGGTATCGCACATTTCCCATAACAATATTGGAGCTACTTAGAAAAGAATGCGCAGCGCTCACGACCTTTAAACATTTATATTTAACTTTGGAGTCATACGTTTCACTGAGCTACATGGTTGAATCACAGGTATATTATGTCGTTGTCTGCTTGGTTGTCTGTTCTGATTTTTCAACCTGCTCTATTGCACAGTGTAAAAATAGCTCTGCGAAGTTCGCGTATTCATTCCCTGAGCTCCATGTAAAATTATATGCCTTAAATTGGAGGTCACTAAATATTTCAGAACAAAGTTTCTCTTCTGTTTGCTTCAGAACATCACGGTATCTTTATCATCCTAATTTAATCTTATAAGTTTGGCGCCGCCGTAAGGTAAGGCGCTCAACAAACGATTGCTAGCGCGAACATAGCCTGCCATAAAGTGTACAGTATTAAGAAAAGTACACTGAGTTAGCGAGTTCCCCGAGCAAAAATGTGCATTCATTTCGCGTTCAGAAATTAGAGAATAGATCAAACAAATATAAGGAAAAAATTGACAAAGTACGCGCTCCATACCAAAGCGGCACGATTCTAGGCACCTTTTAAAAATTTGTACGCATCGATTGTTCCTTTGACCAGGATGCGCAGAACGTGAAAATTAACCTTCCGCCTCTCATCGAACTCTCAATCATGCGTTTGGTTCAGGTGAGATACACTTTGATAGCCATCGCGCAATCAATTTTGTCTTGTGCCCGAGTTCTGAGGAAAATTCAATTTTCTTCTAAGGAAGACGCCGGCGTTAGCCTCGGCTGTAAATGTAATCTGATGTGTTCCGCTCGTTCGATTTTCTTTGAACACGTAATCTAATTTGCCCAAATTAAAAAACTGAAACCGTTTCCACGCCTGCGCCATCTGAGTAAACAGCGTCTCCGGCAAGCAAGCGACACCACCTATCTTGCGAAAGCAGATTTAGTATATTCTTTAAATTTATTTTTCTTGTTTCTTTTATATTTATTTCTTTCGTTATTTGTTTTCATATATTTCTTTCTTCTCTTTCTCACATTTCTTCCTTTTTGAAACATCCAGGAACCAAGAAAAAACAGACGACCACATGAACGGAGAGACGAACACAGAAGAGTTGTGTTTTTTGTTTTCTTCAATAGCGAGCCAGCCCGCATCGTTCCTAAAACACAGCAGACGAAACGATTCCTGAAATAGTCAGACTTGTCACCAAAGTTCTGAACGAACTACTTAGCAAAGTGTTTTCAATGAATGATGGAAGAGAAAGGTGAAACACAGCAAGAGGGACCCATTTTACGAGAAATTAACTTCATCAGTACTTTCTGTCAGGCTCTTGGGGCAGACAAGCAAAGGCGTCTCCTTTCGTGAGGTAGTCTTTGCACTTGTTCCCGCTTGTTTCAAATTGAGCCAACTAGAGAGTGCAGTATGTCCTCTTGATATGTTGCGTTCTCTCCTCCATACCCCGCAATTCTATTCCCACCCCTTGCTAGACACGACACTGCACATTTGACTATTCTACGGTTTACCCTCTCACCTGACTTTCTCGTGATCACAGAGGTTCTCTTCAAACTTCCTTCACTTTCGCATCCCCTTCCTGAACAATACTGTCGAAGGCTATGCCATGCTTCACCCTGTACCTCGCTCCTTTTTTTTTGTACCCCTCACCCTATACCTCCTCACAGTACCTTCTCTTTACCACCGCCTCCTATTCTTATTGTGAAGGGTTGAATGACTCTGCTATGCTGTCCGCCGCGGTGATGTAGTCGTTATGGAGGCCGGCTGCAGCCCCCTACCCCCCCCCCAAAAAAAAAAGAAAGAAAAAGAGGCGGGTGTGATTCCCGCTGCGGCGGTCGCATTTTCGATGGAGGCGAAAATGCCAGTGACCCGTGTACTGTGCGTTGAACTGATCAAAATTTTCGGAAGCCTCCACTACGGCGTTTCCTCTTTTTTTTCAATCTCTTCATTCCCTTTCCCCCACCCCACGGACGCTGAGCGGTGCTCCCAACATGGGCTGCACGAAATAGTGTCCTTTCCTTAAACAGAACCCCAATCGTCATTATGCCGCTCTAAGAGCCCGCATTTTGTGCCGCATACGCCATGAATACCCACTATCAGCATATGTATAATTCCGCCATGCGTTCTCTGCCAACGCAGCGAAAAATGCCGGAACTCCACCACGCATTCGCTCTCTGCCTTGTGATGCTACTCGGTTTCGCAGAAGGCAAGTATATAACACCTTGGTATACAACTTACTTGGTTTCGTATATAACAAGTATATCACTTGGTTTCGCAGAAGGCTCATATAACTCCACTCTTGGGAGTTATATGAGCCTTCGACGTTGTGGTTATTTTTTCCAAGCGTCGCTCTGCAACAAGGTGCAACATTGTCGTACACACACTAATCTTAAGCAGTTCAACTAAAGAACATTAACTGGTATCCATAGAACTCGGCCTTAGGAATTTTCAGCAAATTGCACAGGAATTGCGGTTATCACTGGTGGTCTCGAAACTTCGATTTCTTTTTTCTGTCTTTTTCAGGTAGACTCGTCAAGAAAGGGGACAAGTGGTACTGTAAGTAAAGAACAATTTTCACCGTGAACCTAAACTTCCCTTGTAATAGAGGTTGAAGGTATTGGAGTATTTGAACGCTGTAATTGTCACAATGAACTATCGTAAAACTTCCGGTGTTAAGCCCCATCCTTATGCGCAAATAAAGTGAGACTTGCGTTCCCGCATTGTAGGAAGATTCCACTGACAGGGAGTCACTGATCACTCATGGGAGCAAACAAGAAAGTGCTGGCTGCCATGTGGCCGGCTCTTGGGCTTTGCTTGCTGAGTACTGTACAAAGGAGATTGGTCCAGCATATGGCTGTGTCCATAACACAATACTTATATATATATATATATATATATATATATATATATATATATATATATATATATATATATATATATATATATATATATATATATATATATGTGTGTGTGTGTGTGTGTGTGTGTGTGTGTGTGTGTGTGTGTGGTGTGTGTGTGTATAAAAGGACCATTTCTGAGCTACCGCTCTCACAGATCAATCCTAAGAATCGTAAGAACGTGGACAATCAGTAACACGACCTTTACAACACCGACACTCATCCATACTGTAAATATTTTAGCGTAATAATGAAAGCTGATTGATCAGCGCTTTCTTTTTCTATTCAGCGAAAGTAGGTATTCCGAAAATGTAAGTTTTTTTATGTGCACTAATTCACACGTTCTGTCATAAATATATTCTTAACTTAATCGAATAACTATACCGATATTGATGCTGTAAGGGTAGGGTAAGCAATCGAATTAACATAGAAGCCGAATAGTTTAATGCGATGAATACTTGGGTTCATCGCTCGAAAGTCATCTTTATGTACTTGCTATATACAAGCCACAATAACAAGTTTTAGACGAAACGTTAGTTTTCATTTGTTGCTCATTTATACTTGTTTTTTTTTTTTCGTTGTTGCAGATGACAAAGACTGCAAACAGCCCCAATGCGCCTACCCGCAGAAGCTAATTTGCCCAACAAACGACAACTGCGATTGTTTCTGCAGTAAGAAACTCATTTTTGCCGTGCTTGCTTCTCTCAACCTGTAGTGCGAATGGTTTAAATTTATTGCCCCGTATATGTAATATACAGAGTACAAAAGGTACGAAAACGACGAGGACAAAAAGACAGTGGAATGCGCTCAACTGGTGCGGCTTCACCCTCAAGACACAGTGCTTATTTAATTTAGGCCGGTGTACTCACTAAGACAAACTTCAACCATGATCCACCATTTTAGGATATAGCGTGAAGTTGAATTGAATTGAATTTTATTTTCCAGAAAGATACATGAATCAATACATGAAAAAACATCTCGATCCTTAGCATTAAAGGAGTACTGACACGAATTTTTGACATTCTCGTATTATTGCTGTAGATGAAAGCACTGGCTTGGAGAACCCAAAAAAGAGTATCATGGTGCCTCACAAGGCAATGAATATATCTTTAAAACGGCTCTCTTAAAAGCCCACTTTCGGTTCCGATTTCGAGGGGGCGGTTTCCTAGTGACGTGTCAACGTTGTCGGACGTACGTCTGAGACACGCAAGGACAGCAATTCGTGATAGCTTTGCTGAAACTCTGTCGTCTATGGTCAATTACACGTGGGGCACGCAGACAACAATTTCACGGTCGTCCAGTGGAAGCTGTGGCGGCGATTTCGGCGATATTTTAATAGAACTGTGCTCATACGTCATCCTAATGTCCATTACGCTGGGCTGACTTGCAGTGCTGGGCGACGAAAACTTTAAAACCAACTAAAATATTTGTACTGTTTCCTGGTTCCGTGT
>JABSTT010004594.1:0-22083 GCA_013339685.2 Hyalomma asiaticum
AAGGCGCAGAGCGTTTGCGTGTCCTTCGTGTGCCACTAAAAGACATCAAAGTCAAGGGTTAGGTGGCGTACCCATTTTTTCGAAGTGTATATCGCTGCGTAGAGTTGGGGGCGTAGGACGGTCGGAAGTGCGGCGAACAGCAACCGCACATCCGTTGCATGCGTCATTTAGCTTACTCCGTGTACGGGCTCAGAGATCGACTCCACTCTGGGCCGCTGTACTGCCGGTGACTTGGCTTGATGTATCGCACTGGGCGGCAGTCAGCGCTAAGACCATCAAGGAACGATGAAACTGTAGGATATCGCGTCTGCTTAGGGAAGAATCGCAGTATACAAAAGTAACAACGTGCCAATCGGCGAGCGTATACCGACGCTACTCTCGTCTGCGTAACGAAAGGAAAGAACACCATACAGCCGGGCAGCCTGTTTTTGTAGCAACCATCGGTGACGCATATCTCCAATGGCGCTGCGGTAGCGCGCCATTGGAAACACAACGCTCTGCTCCTGTGTTTTATCCGAAATGCAGTGTGGCCTGTACCCGTGTCACACTGGGCTGGGCGAAATGAGGCGGAGGCTGCGCAGAAATATGCGTAGAGGGTGTCGCCACAAAACTATTGGCAGTTGCATTAAGGTATCCCGGAATAAAGAAATTGTAAACTGAATAACTCGCGCTATGTTCAGGCCAGAAGAACCTCTATGAGCACTGGGGTACGGCCGAACTACACTAATATATCTATGTGTATGCTGGAAGCCAATATTCTTGCAGTTATAATGGAAAGCCATTCTTTAGTGACTTTTCATGGACGATATTTTCATGATTTGGCCACATGCTGATGCAAGAATCCTAAGTTTCATGAACAACTTCGGCCACGCCCTCCGATCTTTAGTTTCTCTCATCATTACTTATGACAATCATGAACTCTCTTGGCGTTACCGTCAAAGCCAGCGAATGTACGGCGTTGCGGAAGTTTTTTCTCGTAGACCATTCAGTAGGCACTAACCCATGCATTTCCATAGCAGCCATTCCCGACATTGCAAGACGGGCGTACCTTACATCCAGGTCTTAAAAAATACGCCTCAGCCGAATTGTAAGCCCTCTGGACTTACAATAACGTTCTTTGTATGTATGTAGCCGGAATGATTTCCTTTCAAGCAGCCAAGAACTAAGACGTTCTCTTATTCAACGAAAATACACGCCGGGAGTGGCTGACGGTTCCATGAAGGGCGCAGACCAACCAACTTGGTCCATCCCCTTACAAAAATGCCCTATATGGCGATATCAGGAATTGGGCAAATGTGGCTATATATGGCACGTGCCCGTATGGGGCCGTATACCAACTAGCCCATTTATCCATTCTGCTGAAAGCAACACCACGAAGCCCTCTTTCGGCGCAACATAAATACTGATGCTAGAAGCTTATTCGTCCAGGCCGTTAAAGCCTAGAGTGGACTTATATATACAAAAAAACGTCGACGAAGAATACAAAGAGTTTTTCAACTTACTACGTCAATGCTATGAGAGGGAATTTCCTAAAGAACTAGTATGCTTAAGCAAGAAAAGAAGGGCCCGAAGCCTTCGATAAGTTGTTGTCTTTATAAACGCATTTAAATAAAAAATAACCTTTGAACAAGTTCTTGCGCCTGCGAGATTCCGAAGCATTCGCAGAGTATAAAAGACATAACAACGCGCTTACATCTTATTTAAAGAACATGATTATTATAAGACGTGATTATCAGAAGAAGTTTAGAATATATATGATAACCCAAGAAACGTCTGGGAAATGGTTGATGCTCTTACTGGAAGAAAGGCAGCAAGATACGACATAATCGAAATACAAGATGAAATGTGGCGCTCCGCGGTGAAGAACTAGTCAGTACCCTGAATCGTCATTGTGTCAGTGCGAGCGCATAGAGGGAGATTGGTTGGAAGCCGATAAAGATTGTTGTTTGGAAGAAACAGCCGCGCTGCAGAATTCTATATTTATGCATCCCGCTGGCAGTGATGAGATAGCTAAACTAATAAATAATATTAAAGCTAACGTTGTACCACGTATAGATGAGATCACTGCAACTGAATTAAAGCTGATGTGTCCATTGATATCCGAAGTTTTTTGTTGTTTTGTGTGGTTTAACGTCCCAAAACCAGCTCTGATTATGAGAGACGCCGTAGTGGAGGGCTCCGGGAATTTCGACCACCTGGGGTTCTTTAACGTGCACTGACATCGCACAGCACACGGCCTCAACATTTAGCCTCCATCGAAATGCAGCCGCCGCAGCCAGGATTCCATCCCGCGACCCTCGGATCCGCAGCCGAGTACCATAGCCACTAGACCACCGTGGCGCGGCATCCGAAGTTCTTGCCTATATAGCAAACTTGGTACTGACAACAGGTGTGTTACCTGCACAATTGAAAGTTTCAAGAGTAACCCCGATTTTTAATGGGTGGTGGCATGAACATGTCCAATCACAGCCCAGTATCGGCACTGACTACTTTTTCTAAGATATTGAAGGCGTTATTCATGACAGGTTGTTATCATTTTTAATAGGCATCACATAATCACAACATATCAATATAGCTTTCAAAAAAACAAATCTATTGAGCAATCATTAGCGGTTATTAAATACAAAATAATCGGAAATATGGAAAATAACTTAGCTCTTGGCGTATTTCTGAATTTACAAAAGCTTTTGACTCCATACATAATGGGACGGCATACGCGGGCTTGCCCTCGAGCTTTTGCAGAATTACTTGCGCAGCTGGTGCCAACTCGTACAAATAAAAACATCTGTATGAATCAGATCCGGCTAACCTAGTGAGTCCCGCAGGGTTCCTTGTTGGGTCCTTTGCTCTACGTAAACGATATTTCTTGTATAGGAGACTCCCCACAGCTCATCATGTATGTAGACGATACGAACGCGTTTTACATAGAAATACTTTGAAACTCTCGTAAAAGACGTAAATGAGTATATGATGTCACAAATTAGCTGAAACAAAACAGGCTACAATTAAATGCCTCGAATACAACATATATTATATTCCTCCCAGTAAATAAACCTGTAAAATATGACATCAAAATAAACTGCGAGGGAAATACTGTAACGCGCGTAAAAGATAAAAATGTTCTTGGCATATGGTTCAGCCATGATGTAACGTAGAAAGTCCATATTAATAATTTAGTTAAGCAACTTCCGCATACGGTAGGATGCCTGTACAGAATTAGTTCCCTTATTCCCCAGTGACTAAAGAAAATTTGTGCAATTGCCTTCCCAATCGAGACTTAGTTATGACGTACTAGTATGGGGAACGACAACCAAAAAAAATATAACAAGCTTGTGCTACAAAAGAAAATACTGCGTTGTTAGGAAAACTACGATGGTAGTATCTAGTGTTTGCGAACTTCAATGCTCTTTCATAAGCTTAAAATGTTGAAGGCATTGAGGCCACAATACATTATGTTAAACTATTAGAAGATGTACACAAAAAGAAGTTGTATCAACATCCGGAAATTGACCAGCGTTATCCTCAGAGAGGAAATTCACAATGCTTACGAAGAACGAGGACAAACTATGGACAACAAATGATGTAGTATCAATCAATGAGATTAGTGAATGAAGAGAAAAAGAGCTTACAGTTTGGTGCTGGCCCACAAGCCTTTAAATAGCACGCTAAAAAACCTTTTTGAAGAAGTAATAGGTAATCACCAGTAACTATCGTACAGAATTTACAAGAAATGGTAATAAAATATGCGGCAGGAGGGAAAGTACGTCACTGTTGTTTTTGTTTGTCTTTATGTTGTTTTGTACTGGTGCCATTCTATCTTTTTAGTTTTGTTTCTCTTTTTGATGGGTGTGCAAGGCACGGGTGTCTGAAGCATGACAAGTGTGTGTTTTGCGACTTTCTTAAGTGACAAATGCCGCTGTTGCACTAGTCTTGTTATTATACAAGCGTCAAATGTTTGATTTTGTGCAGTACATGTGTAACTGCTCCGAACCATAGGCGCAGAGGACTCCGTCAGGTGTATGCACGCCTTTGCTTCTGCCCCTTTTTCTTGTGTAATTTTGCAAGAAATAAAAATAATGCTACTCCTAATAATAAATAACAGAATGCGATGTTGGACGCCAGCAAAGCCACCCCTGCATTGGATGCAAAGTTCGAATGAATCCAGTGTATCCTGACGTCGGATCATCATGCATGGCGCGAAAAATGTCACCTTACAGGCTTTCCGAAACCAGTAAATGTAGTGCACCACTTACTGAGTGACCGGTCTTCTATAAAAATCCGTCGCTAAGAGAAAGGGAACGACTGGCCTTTGGACCGCAGGCATCGGCGAACAGGTGATCCAAACTTAGCTCATTGCGCTGTTCCCTCTCGAAAACGGTGGCGTCAGAAAACATGTCACAGACAGCAGCAATCAAGTGCCGAGGGTGTCCGTGCTATCCGCCATCGTGGGCAAGGGAAGGCGAGAAAGTCAGTAACATTCGGCATGACGACTTGCAGTTTTATACGAAACGATAAAATGAAATTCTTGGAGCCCAGCGTGCCAGGTGGCCGGAGCGGTCACGGAGAGTAACTAGCCAACATATGGAGGGGTGGTCAGTTGCAATTGTGAATGGACGTCCGTAGAGGAGCAGGAACACTTCTGAGCAGAAAATACTGCCGCTAAGCCACCTTGCTGTGTCACCACGTAATTTCATTCAGCCCTGCTTAGAGATTGACTCGCATAGGTATCCACGTACTCTTCTTTATGGCGCTAAATGAGTAATCCTCCCACACCGATTCCGCTGGCGTTACTATGCACTTCATGGACGCATACGGATAGAAGTTGCGCAGAAACAGGTTCGGATGCCAGAAGAAACTTCAGTTGAGAGAAGGCTGCATCGCATTCAGGGGTTCACTCACACGGGTTGTCTTTTCGCGAAAGGCTTGTCAATAGATACGCGCAAATCGGGGCAAGAAGCGTCGAAAGTACGAGCATATTCCCATGAAGCTGCGAAGTTGTTTCAGAGTCTGCGGTGGCTTGAATGCACTGACTACTTCTGCTTCCCCGGGGTCTGGCCTGACATCTTTGTCACCAAGGTGACCCAGAAGTTGTTATGTGGGGTTTAACGTCCCAAAACCAGCTCTGATTATGAGAGACGCCTTAGTGGAGGGCTCCGGAAATTTTGACCACCTGGGGTTCTTTAACGTGCCACTGACATCGCACAGCACACGGCCTCAAAATTTCGCCTCCATCCAAATGTAGCCGCCGCGGCCGGGATTCGATCCCGCGACCTTCGGATCGCAGCCGAGTGCCATAACCACTAGACCACCGTGGCGGGGCGTGACCCAGAAGTAATGCCTGTCATCAAACCGACATTTTTCGAAGTGTAAAACCAAGCTGGACTTTTCGGCACAGTCTAAACGAGATATAAACGTTCGTGATGCTCTTTGAACGTAAGTCCAATAATGATGACGTCCACGGGGATAACATAGCTATGCCTCCCATTTAAGACAGCGAAGAATGGAGTTCATAAATCCTTCCAAGTTGCGGGAGCGTCGACCATTGAAAAGACCTAAAGGCATAACACTAAATTCGCGCAGTCCATCATGTGCCAAGGAAAGCGACCTTCTCCTCTGTCAGCAGGGTGCTCGGCGATGTGGTATATACCCTGATCGTATGTCGAGCGAAGAAAAGTAGGAAGCTGAATGTAGGCAGTCAGTGCCATCTCTATCCGTGGTAGTCGTTTTGCACATTTCTGGTCAGAGCGTTTAATCGTCCTATAATCGACACAAACTCTCCAAGAGCCGCTGTCTTCTTCTTAGCGGGTGCGGTAGCCCTTGGGCAGCACACAACAGGTGCTGCCCAAGGGCTACACGACTCTTGAATAACACATTTATGAAGCGTTCATGCACTTGTTCGGCCCCGCTCTGATGACGCCACTCGGTAAGGAATTTGCCGAACCAGCGTGCGCAGAGCATATATAAATCCCGTAATGAGTTCGAGAACACGGTAAAGATAGGTGTTTCGCCTGTTCCCAGAAGCTTGACCAATCTTTGTCGCTTGTGTGGCCATAGATTTGTAATCTTTATTCTGAGCCACTTTTTCGTCGTTATCCTCCGGAGCCTCTAAGCCTCTTCCGAACACTCACGTACACCCCCATATTTTCGAAGTTTCACGCTCCTGCGATGACACAAAAAGACGTTCCCAATGGTCGCAAGTGTTGACATCATTAATGTATCTAACTGTCTTGAGCACACCTTTCTGCACTGCAACTTGTACCACGCGCTAAGGTCCCGTGTACAGCTGCTTCATACCAGGAAGGCCTTTTCTGACGAGGGTTAAATCGTTAACTGTATATCGGGTATCCGCGTGCTGTGGCCGCGATAGAAATATTTCCTTATGTCTTCCCTGTATCGCCGGTATGCTTCCGAGGTTTTCCGCTTTTCGCACAACTGTAGGCTGTCAGTAATACCAAGCTGTTGATCAGCGGGGAGCATCGGCGCCTTTACAAATACCACCTCTTCTCATGAAAACAGCTAAGTGTAGGTCCAAACTTGTACTTGAAACGCACTAGTTTTCTCCCACAGCAAACCTTGTTCTCGTCGAAACAGCTAAGAAACTTTACTCGCACTCCATCCAGGGTTCGTTGTTGTGAGCGGCGATGCGTAATTCTTGCCAACATATTCGCTATCCTTGTTAGGAACAGTTGCATACTTTTCATTTTATCATAATCGCTGTGCCAGCTATTTACATTGAACGCTTATTCATAAAATGTGAGCCTGGACTCGGGACCGCTGGACTGTCCATGAAACATATCTGGGTTAACCAATTCCGTACGCGGTCTGTTAATTTCCCTTTCGGTTATGTTTACAAGCAAGTGCTTCAATTCCTGCTCTTGTTGCATCTCAAGAAACTTATGATCAACTGGAAGCCATTGTCACTATTGGGCACATATCTTTCCCCATCAAGCCAGTTTGACACCGCAACACTATAAGACATCTTAAAAACTCACCCTGACCCTTGGATAATTACAGGACACTTCAGCCACACCATACATTTTGGAGAAGCTCAAAGGTGAACGCGACAGGACGTCGAATAGCTTCAATAGTTTCGAACAACTGTCTCTACCTGCTGAATGACGCGAGTCGTGCTTTTCTGCGGGGTACAGCGTAGTGCAGCCGCCTAGATTTGACTTTGATATCCCCGCCGCTTCTCCCAGGCCACACGTTAAATGGTTTTTTGGATATTGAAACACGCGGAAGCCACCACTTCCAACTTATATTAAGATCAAGGGGACGTCTGAGAGGTATACGGCCAACACGATACGAAGAGTAGATTGGGATATATTTCGAGACCAACTGCGGAAAGCCTGTCACAAATGCCTTTCTTGTGGACTGGAACAACCTATGAAGGAGACAGCACAGACGGCCATGCGCACTCTCACGTGCTCTCCGAGGTACTCGGATTTCGACGTGGAATTGGAGGGATTTCCTACGATCCGCCGTCGTGCTGGAAGATACCGACGCACGAAGTCGATTCATGACCTCAGGATAGACCGGCAAATGCAAAACAATATGCAACGCCGCATCGATAAACTAGAGGCATAGCGGTGGTGAAAATTTTGTGTTTCGTTAGATCCCCGAAAGTCGCTGTATAAACTATGGCGAACTGTGAGAGGCCTACTTTCTGCTCCACACAGCGATACCCGCTTAAGGCCCTAGCATTCCTTTAGAGCCGACAAGAGATTGATGCGCGGAAGACCTTGGTGTTATAATTTCTGGCCATTAGACGTAAAGAGGCGTGCTTACATTGAACCCTTTTCCAGACTAACGGGATTCGAGCATGGGTCTTCCGTTCACTACACAAGAGCTTCACGCGGCAGTGGCCCAATGTAGTAGAGCAACATCGCCTGGTCCAGGCGCCATTTCCTACCGTATGCTGTGCTACCTTGGTGAATGGGCGCGAAATGCGCTTCTTACTATCTACGAGTGCTAGCATGATGGAAAGGTTCCTGATGATTGGAAGGATAGCCACCTGGTACCACTTCATAAGCCGGCCAAGTCTTCCTTAGAGATTACCTTATACCGACCGATTGCGCTGGCAAGTTGCGTCGGGAAGGTAATGGAGCGAATGATCGTCGCTAGACTTGAGTGGTACTTCGAATAGCATGAGATATACCCAGACGCCATGGCTGGGTATAGACGTCCACGATCTTCATCGATAACGTTATCGATCTAGTAACCTATGTTCGGCATCAAAAAGCGCGTAAGACACTAGCCGTCACAGTGTTCCTAGATATAAAAGGAGCCATGACAATGTTCTTCATGACGCCATACTTGAATAAATGGAAGCGATGGGCCTAGGCGGTCAAGTATACAACTGGACACGCACTTACTTGCACGGCGCTCCCTATTTGTGAACACTGAAGCCGGCCCAACTTCGCAACGTTACACACACCGTGGAGTTCCGCAAGGTGGTTTACTGAGCTCCACGCTCTTCATCATTGTACTTATTCGTCTCGCCGAAGGATTAGCGAACATGGCCAGAGTATCACTGTATGCCGATGATGTGCGTCTGGAAATCTGGTGTGACACGGCCTTAGGTGCGCGCAAGGCTTCAAAAAGCTGCGAATCTAACTACATGCCTTACTGAACAGGGCCTGAAGGTCTCGCCGGAAAAATACGCGTTTACCCATTTATTGCATTTAGCCGAAAACCAATGAGACCGTATGGTCGACGGCCAAAGCATACCGTATGTCACGACGCGCCGATACCTCGGCGCAATCATCGATCGCGACCTCCGTTGTAGCTCTCGTGTGGTTCACTTAAAGAAGCATTTGGTGGAAGTTTCTGATATGTTCAACTTCCTAGGAGGAAAAACCCTGTGTACATCAGTGCATACGATGATACACTTATACAGGACGCTCTTTCTTGGGTATCAGCAAGACAGCTCGCCTCTGCTGACCAATATATGCAGAACTAACATCCGTCCACTCGAAAGCGTCCAGGCCCAGGCAATTAGAATTTGTCTTGGATTGCCGCGATGCACGCCAATGGCTGAAACAATTGCGAGTGTAAACTACTGCCCACCTAAGGCTCATATTGTTACTGAAGTTCTCAGAGCCCACCTAAGGCACCTTGCGCGGGCTCCTGCTCATCATTTAGCCTCGCTGTCAGAAGATCGGCCACGGGCCTCCTTCTGTCAAACAGTCGAGTCCTTTCGTGCATAGCTTCCATCAGGCTACAGAGCACCAGCGAGAGTTTCCATTCCCCTTGGCGCTTGGCTACACTAGAAGTTCGACTGACACTACAGGAGATACTGACAACAGCCCAACTCTCGTCTACAGCGCTCGAGCAGCTTTCTCTACTACTGCCCTACGAGACATGCAACCAACACCAGCCATCTGTATACCGATGCTTCAACAACGATTAATAGGTCTGCAGGGTCGACGACCTTTCCTGCAAAGGTCATTATAGTAAAGGACTAGACTGTCTCACCAGACTACATCAACTGCTGCCGAACTTGCTGCTATACGTGAAGTACTTCGCAATATTTCTTATGAACCGCCCAAGAAATGGAGAGTGGCCCCGCCACGGTGGTCTAGCGGTTATGGCACTCGGCTGCTGATCCGAAGGTCGCGGGATCGAATCCCGGCCGCGGCGGCTGCATTTCGATGGAGGCGAAATGTTGAGGCCCGTGTGCTGTGCGATGTCAGTGCACGTTAAAGAACCCGGGTGGTTGAAATTTCCGGAGACCTCCACTACGGCGTCTCTCATAATCAGAGCTCGTTTTGGGATGTTAAACCCTACAAATCAATCAAGAAATGCACAGTGTTCAGTAACTCCAAGTCGACACTTCGTTGTTTGCTTTCTGCCTTACAACGCGGACCCGAACAGTTTGTTCTAGAAACAAGACTGTTGTTGCGCCACCTTGTCGAGCAAGGACATGACATCACGCTGCAGTGGATTCCAAAACACTGTGGGACCAGGGGAATGAACACGCCGATGCAGCTGTTCGATCTGCACATGAGGAATGCTTGCAAGATGCCATACCGCTGTGTTGCGATCCCACCGCTGCCACCAGTTGTCGTGGTTTATCGCTGCCACCATTTGTCGTGGACTCGTGTCGCCTTCAGGCCAGGAGTCCACGGGGCAGGAGGGAAGAGTACGAGGAGTTGCTTTGGAGAAGAGAATATTTACATTTATTTACAACATGGTAGCTTATGGCCGAATCTCAATCAATCCTCTATCGAATCCTGGGGTTCTCCAGTGGATTAAATAACCAGCGTCGTCCGGCGACGCCTTCTTGGGAGGGCCCAGTTGGCGCTCCTTCTTCCAATCGGAGGAGGTTGCGGGTCCAAAGGGGAAGAGGGTTGTGCATCGCCCCTTTAACCTCGAAGGTGGCCGAGATGATCTGCACGCAGCCGGACCTTATGACGGCGCATCTGGACGCCTTCCGGTGACACATCTGGACGTCTTCCGGCCAGAGGTAACGAGGAAATTGTTACCGGCACTCGGCACGTTTCGACTCGTATCTCTAACGACACCTGCGTTAGTGAGTTTCTGGTGGTGCCACTCCGTCTCCGATGTCTCGGACGTAACAGCTCCGTCCGCCGGCGGGAGACCCGACCTGAGGGTGACCAGCATACCAGGTCTGCCGAAGTGTCGGGGTTCGATGAGCTCTCCGTGGGCCACTGTTGACGACGAAAGCTCCGATGTGGGGTTCTCACATATGCCTTGGTGGCTCTCGTCCTGGGCACACACGTAAACACACGCGCACACGCACAACTACAGGCACGGGAAGTGCCCTGCCCGCACTATAGGGAGCCATCGAGTCCAAAATACATAAACCAATCTGCCTTACATTTCTCAACTTAAATGAAAGCAACTCTCAAAATATTCGTAAACATTCGCTGAAGCTCCAATCTCTATTCCTAAATTAATTTGAGCTTACAGTTTACTTTAGTTACCATTTCCACTCGATGAACTACACGTGTGAGCCATCGCAATCTGCCGCAAATCCACCAGACTCCACATTTCTAAACCAGTACATGCCTCACATATGACCCCGAACTTTAGTTTCCAAACTTTGTGCCGTCAAAGTGAGTCATCATGTTCCCGTGAGCAAACGAAATAAAACTGTCGAGCTGCATTAGAGCAAGAGCTAGATTCGCAAACGTGCTCTAAATAAACAACTACAAACCTATGCAGCATAACAACAAGAACACTGACCATATTCAACATCCGCCTACGCACGTCCTAGTGCTACTTAAACTTTAACTCCACGGATGTACTACACAACGAGCTTTCTGACTTTGCGGTCGCAATTCTTACACCTTCATACTCTATATAAAAATAACTCCACACACTGCACATGCCTTTAGAGCAATAAACAGAAAACAAAACTCGCGAAAGTTATGCTCAAAACCCAATAAGAATATCCATGCTTATTAATCACTCATGCCTTAAAGATAACTCAAAACACTGCCACTATATACGCACTTGTTGAACAGACACTAACCTGGTTCCTTGCCAGCGTTGCCGTCGCCGCATTGATCGCTGTCTTCGCGACGACCCCTGACCTTGCACACGCGCCGGGAAAATTCTACACCGTGAAGAGGACGGGAAGATAACTGCAACCGGCCCTCGGACCGCTTCCGCGCAGAGTGCACCCCTCTTCTCCCTCTCGTTCGGCGGCTCATACGTATTCTACGCCGATTTGTCGTGGGTGGCAACCACAACTTTCTTATTTTTGTGCTTCTTCGTTTGAAGCCTTCCTCGAAACCTACCACGCTCAATGTGGCATTCCTCTCACTGCGGCGCCTTCTCGGCCTATGCCGCTTCTTTCTGGGCATTTCGGAGCCCTTCGCTTCCTTTTTATGCACCTGCGCAACATCACTGCACTCGCTAGCTGGCTGATCCACGCAGTCTAAATGATTTCCAGCAAAATCATCTGTTCTTTCACTCTCCTGACTGGCGGACAGCTTCAAACACTTAGGAAAGTTGCAGCTGTTCGCTTCTAAGCTATTTAGCTCGCATACCGGGGAGCTACCCTCGACTGCAACCTCCTCCTCACATTGTGCTTCACTGCACCCTGCTGGCTTTTCACTGGTAGTCTTGCCTAGCGAGTCGAAATTACTTTGGACGCGGCATGCAGGATCTACCGTCGCGACATATTCCCTTTGTATCCGTACCGAATCGTCCGCAACCTTCCTAGGTGCTTCACTCTCGTTCCGTCGGCCCGATACCTCGTCGCGTTCCTCAAATGCAACCTGCAGCTCACATTGCGCTTCACTGCGCTCTCCTGGCCTTTCACTGGTGTTCTTGCATGACGTGTCGAAATCACCTTGGACATCGCATGCAAGATACACCGTCACGACGTCCTCATTTTGTATTCGTGCCAAATCGTCCGCAACCTCTCTAGGTGCTTCTCTTTCATCCCATTGGCACGATACTTCGTCGCGTTTTTTCCGGCCTTCAACGGCATCCACTTTCACTGCGGCATCTTTGTCACCAAAGTTCACTTCACTTGTGAACGTGCCGCCTCTCTCGCGTGCGCTAGCCCTTTCTTCGGCTTTGACCTCCACTGCACACGCTACCACTTCGCACCTTTCGTGCGCTACTTCCGCAGATACCTGATTATCTCTCTGCATTGCCTTCCGTTCACGATCTAGCCTTTCAATTTCTTCGTTCAAAAATTTCAGCTCTGCCTGCGCCTTTCGTCCTCAATTCTTTCCTTCATTTCCCTTTCCTGATTAATTAGAATTAAAGTCCCCAAATATTCAATGTCCTCCGGATCGCTACCACTTCTATTATGTTTCGAATTTCCGATTCAGGCAAGCTCTCATCCACGTCTAAATTAAACTCCTCACACAGCATCAACAGGCTAGCTTTTGTCAAACTCGTCAAATCCATGGTCACCACTTTAAACTTTGACTCGCCCTGTCGGAAAAAAAACAGATGCTGGGCATGCTGGAAAACACTATAGTGGATTAATGTAGTGGGTGGTGCTGGGTGATGCCGGGTGTTGGGTGTGTTGGGCAAGATGGGTGGATGGTGGGTGTTGGGCATGTTGGGTGGTGGTGGGTGTAGGTGGGCAAGCTGGGTGTAGGCGGGCAAGCGGGGTGTAGGCGGGCAAGCTGGGTGTAGGTGGGCAAGCTGGGTGGCTGGCCAAGGTAGAGGCAGAGAGCCACGGGCTTCTTGGATGACATAATTAGGAATTCTACTTTTGCTCATGCAGGTACATTAGCAAACTTACATTGATGGCTGAAATAAACCACATAAATCAAGCACAAGGAAGACATTGTGGCCCCACACATTTGTCTAAATATGTTAAGAGGCCAAGCAGGCATTTCAGTGCCTTTCTTACAAAAAGCAGTGGATAATTCGGCTCATAAGATTAATTTATTTTGCCTTGAGACATTCTTTTTTTGAGTCACCCGGACTTTCTTTGCTGTGCTGCTTCGGTGAAAAAGCTCCGTGAGTACCGCCTTATGGCGGCAATGCAGATATCCTTTGGCGGACCTTCACGTGAAGTTCCACATATTTCTCCAGGCAACCTGCAAAATATTAAGGGCCACATCAAGCCAACAAGGAACAGCACTTGAGAAGAACAATCACTGTACTGTCTGAAGTGATACCATCATTTTTTTTCATATTAGTAAACTGACATCCCAACTAAATAGCATGTGCACTGCAATCAATATGTGTAGCAATACGCAGGTTGAATGTGTGTAGCATGATTCACTTACTTTTAACCATATCCACCTTTTCTGGTGTTGCTGGAAGTTTTTCAATGCCTGTAGAAAGGCTGCGGCACGTCTGGCCTGTCAAGCTGCGATTGGCAGCTTCAGCAGCGGGCCAGAAGTACCGTGCTTCAAGGCAACATTTTCCATCGGTGTTTTCCTTCATGCCCAATTTTGACCTGCACGAAAATATTTATGAAACTATTAACTCTTTTTGAACAATACGGCCACACAGATGCACTCAAAGGTGTGTAGACAAGAATTATAATGCAAACTCTCGCTGCCCATAGCTGTAAAACAATCAGCAGCAAAGTAAAACACAGAAATGCACACACAAAAGTAAATTTCAGGATGATTTTTATGTGTGCAAACCAGCTCGTCTGCCATCCCCCCCCCCTGCCATTTATATAACAGGAATTCATTACTCTGCTACATCAGCAGCACTGCCCCAAATTAAAGGTCTGCTGTCATCAAGTGGCCCCAGGAGACAAATGTTGGCATCAACCCTGATGCAAGGACTTCCATTGATAAACACTACATTTTCGTTACATTTACTACTCCACAGGGATGATAGTGATATTAACAAAATTTTTCACCTGTGTAGACATGTGCAAAAAGAACTCCCAACCATTCACAAAAGATTATGTCTACATGTTTCATCAAACTAAAAGAAATGAAAATTAATGGTAGTTATCTCTCAATAACAAAAATCTGAGCTTTTCGCATGAAACTATAAGCTCGATAAGTTGTATGTAATGTCACCTGGCCATCAACTACTCTAAAAAGGCCCTCCAACACTGCAAGGTCAGCTGCAGGCACTGCCCCTACTGCCACTGGCACCTGGTGAACTACAGTCCGTGTGTGTGGCTTGGGACAGGGTACATCATTGTTTGTTCCTTTATGGCATGTTTGAAGCCACTGACATTGCTGCTTACAGGACCCTACCTATTCAACGCTTTGTAATCACAAGCACCGTAAGAGATCAGTCATCTCGATGAATCACAACAGTATTATCTGTAATAAAAACGTGATAATATACAGAAATCTTCCTGACATTAAGCGAACCATGCTTTCATACAGTAACACTGAAGCTACCAAGAGTTATCAAGCCATCAAATACAGCTGTCAATGAGCAACCAGGCAACATCGCACCCACACACAAATCTCACAACTGCACATCTGCACAGTGCACCTAGAAAACATTAGTATGCTTTCTTTCACAATTGGTCAACACACATACTAAAACAAGAGACCTGCACAGGAAGAATGGAAAAACATGCTATAGGTTGGGAAGCAACCACAAAGATGACAATATCGATGCTCATATTCCAACAGTGTTTAAGTACACACACCGTATAGACGGCTACCAGACAGCCCAAATTTTTCCCCGTTAGTGAATACTTTCACATATGCCACATGGTATGAACTATGAACAAGCAGGCACATGTATCACTTAACAAAAGATACTTCACTTCATGTGTAGAACCACCAGAAATTTAAACAATATTAGGCACCTCACTCTGTTGACAGAATCAGAAATGTACTACAAGCTCCAATATAAGTGACACTTCTAAAGTAATTTAACAAACAGCTCACTCCAGGTAGTGCCTAATGCAGGCTACAAATAAAAATGTTAGAAAAAGAGGGCCCAGTTACATCTGCACCTAATTTAAATTGTGAGATGTCTTTGTCAACATTCCATGGCTGTAAAACCTGTCTTCACCGATAAACACATTAACGAATGCGGATAATTATATACTTTAGCCCAATTTTCCCTTTACACACTTCTCACTGACATGTGCAGATTTTTGTGCATTCATCACATGCTAGCAGCATCCTAAATGGTGTGATATTAGTGCTGTAAACAACTGCGATGCAAACTCATTATGCAAGTATAATTATGTTAGCTACCAATGAAAAAGGGCGCAACAGAGAAAGTTCGAACACATGAGAGTAGTAATAGAAATTAATTGCAACAGCCGACATATGTGAACCTGCAAACAGCAATAACTGAAGTTTTTTTTTTTTTTGAAGGGCGTTTTTTATAGCTAGCCAGCTCAAGAGCTATGTATTGTTAAGTGAAGATAGCATTCACTACCCCACACCCCTGTAATTCTTCACATTTTTCACAGATTGGAAATGAATATAATGAATATATGTCAATGAAAGTTTCTCCGAAGTAAACTTGTCCTGTATTAAAGTTGTTTGCTTCATGAAAGGATGACGATGGAATTATAACAACAGCAGCCTGAGATAGTCGGATGAATTCATAATGAAATAATGCAAGGCAAGCAAGCATGGATGCACGAGAGCTAGACAACACAAACACTACAGAAAAGGACAGCACAAAAATTATCTGCAGATGCCTCACATTAAAAATGCCAGCACTTTGAAAAAACTGCAGTCTACACCTGGCCCTTCCTTAAGTGATCCAAATGCTTCCAAATAGTTTCTGAATGAACCCACTGACTTATCATCCAGAAGCTGTTTGCAAACACTTGACTCCTTCCAGACAGGCCGAGATGCATATTGCAATTTTCAAAGTTCTGGAAAGTAGAATGGAAAGGCATGTGCGGTTAAGTGTTGTGCCATCTTCTTTTATATTTTTTTTTTCGTCAGCATTTGTGTTGTCTACTTCTCATGGTCAGTGTTCGCCTGCCTTACTTAGTCATGAATTCATACAGACTAGCTCAGCTTTTTGTTGCTATAATTCCATTCGTCTTGCCTTCGTGAAGCAAAGAAATTCAGGGAAGATTTATTTCAGAGAAACTTTCATAGACAGATATTCAATATCTTTCATTTCTATCAGTGACAAATGTGAAGAATTGCAGAGGTAGGCGGTAGTGAACGCTATCTTCGCAAAGCGATGCATGGGCTCCCGAGCTGGCCAGCTATAAAAAACTGCCTTAAAAAAAGATTCGTCGTTGCTGTTGCTGTTTACAGATTCACATATCATATCAGCTGTTACAATTTATTCCTATTGCTACTGTCATGTGTTCGAACTTCCTCAGTTTTGTCCTTTTTATAGCAGCTAACACATTTTTATACCTGCATAATGAGTTTGGATCGCAGTTGTTTGCAGCCCTAAAATGGCAGTAAATGCACAAAGGCTTGCACACATCACCGATAACCACAGCAATAGGCCCGTTTCGCGAGTCATGTAGTTACACGTATAAAAAGCAAGACGATCATGTTCGTGGCGACAATTTTATGGTCCCTTTCATGGAATGTCCACGTACGATAGCGCGGGCGGACCAGCACTTCGCTATTGTTGCGACTACGCTCTGCACAGGCATCGTGCACACGGCAATTTAACGCTACTGGCACCGGCGCTCCGCACACGCTTACTCGATTCTTTGCTGTGAAGAGCGCACACAAATAAGGACAAGGCACAACGCGCAGCATTCACAGCCACCTACCTAGTTAAGAAACATGCTGAGTTCCAGTTTGCGTCGTCCGACGGCCTTGAGGCGCTGTGCCGAGCCGCGTCGTTTCGTCCGTAGGTCGAGAAAGCGAATGTGCCCGACCCTCGATGTGTGCGAACGAGAAGGCATTTCCTAGGAACACACATCACGGAACGTAGAAAGCATTCCGGCACTACTTCTCACTGATCGCGTACACACTGAAAGACGATGTCGCGACGACTCACGTCCCTCGGCGAATGGACGTCAACAAATGATCCGAGGTGTCGACGCTGCCGGCTGCTGCTTTCTCAGTCTATCGCACACCGCACCTCACACTGGCTCAAGAAGGTCCACTGGAGCTAATGAGCACAACGCTAAACATACACCGAGATGCAGCGCAACCAGAAATCGTCCGTACGAAAACAAATATCGCCCCCACGTTGAACACGACATCCACTGCGCGCCGCCATGTTTGGAAGAAAAAAAAACAGCAATAGCGCGATGGTGGCGACACCACGGGTTGCGGTTTCGGTTTCAAAATTTCAGACCAGTTGTGATGTTTTCGGTGTAAGGAAATACAGAATCAAATGCTCTGAGGCTAAAAACTGCAAACACAATGTAGTATTTATTTTACATACCATCCTGCAATTGGAATTTGCCGTAAGCTCTGCAGATTCCGTAACTTATGCGAGCTTGCATTTCGCGACGTTTTCCTCGGCCTCGGTCCAACGTGTTCCGCACGTTGCATGTGTAACGCCAGATTGCATGCGCAACAGTACACAGTTGCCCTGTAGCGCATATTCTGTGCATTATCAGCTGCAGCCAAAATGATCTCATTTAGCAATCAATACGGTTGAGGCGGGCGTGTGGTGGTAGTACAAATATTGATTGCTACAAGCAAAAAACAAGAAGAAAAACGAAGAAGAGGACAACGTAGTACGCATGGAACACAGCGCAGGAAAAAAAGAAAACGAAAAACGAGAAGAGACTTGCTGTGTTTTGTGTACCTGCCCTCGTTTTTGTATTTTTTTCCTGCGCTGTGCACCATACCGATTACCTGTATCACCAACTCGCCCAACCTGCCACTTTATCGATAACGTAGCATTGGGCGAAAGCACTAATAACACTGCCATTATCGCAGTTAGATATTTTCATAACAGAACAGAAAAAGAGTGCTAACAAGAAACTGCGATAAGCACATACGCATGATTCATGACACATTTGTTATCGGCTGCTTTCAATGTGACGCTTATCACACACCCCAACTTGAGCTCTATTAAGTCTTAATTTGCAAAATACGATTCTCTTCAGCATAGCGTATTGCCTTCAATGATCTTCACATTATACCAACCGCATCGCCCACGCTTTCTAGCGTGACACTAATGGTGGGCGAAAGTTTCCAGGATTGCACACCATGTGCCACCATCGTTTACCACCCTCGTCGCCTGCCCGCTGCTCCCAGCATTTCCACGATGGTGGAAGCAGCCTCCAGTTCTTCCCAACATTACCCGTCATCCTTTCCTCTTTACCCGCCTTCCGTACACCATGGCGCCCACCATTTCCCTGCATCGTACACCATAACCACCATATTTTCCAGCTTGCCCAACATTATTTCCACCATAACACCATATTTTCCAGCACCCATCATGGTGATTTTCTGATAGGGCGGCTTTCGAAAAATGTAGAATTAACCCCACCAGCGTTTCAATTCTGGTTCTAGAAAATTGAAGCCTGGTAAATTCTACAGACAGATTAATGAAAGCCCACACCAGCAGTCCCAAGTTTCCTAATTCTTGTCTACCTTTTGAATTTCAACACCCGTCTTAGTCCCTCAATCAACTCCCAACCTACGTAACTCTGCCTCTTCTGCACTATCCTTAAACTCAATAATCAATCTCAAGCTCCCTGTTCACCCCTCACGTCCACTACCAAATTCTGCACTTTTCCACAAACGCATATGGGTTGCCCTCAGCAGCTTGTTTACCTTCCCTTGAAAGCTGCTTTCTGCTGAGATACGCAAACCAATTCTAGGCAGTTGTGCGATCGAACTTTAACGGTCCTAGGCTAAAAGACTCGATGACTCTCAAGCCAAAGCCAGGCACTCACCCAACACCGTGCAGTCGTGGTACGCTACGAGGATCTCCCGCCGTCTTCAGTCCTAGGCTTTCGGCCGGTCCTTCTCCATGGAGCTCGGTTCATCACGCCGGTCGCCATCCGTCGTCGTGGTTCATCACACCGCTGCCACCAGTTGTGCGATCCATCGCCACCAGTTGTTGCGATCCCACCGCTGCCACCAGTTCGTGGTTTATCGCTGCCACCATTTGTCGTGGACTCGTGTGCCTTCAGGCCAGGAGTCACGGGGCAGGAGGGAAGAGTACGAGGAGTTGCTTTGGAGAAGAGAATATTTACATGATTTACAACATGGTAGCTTATGGCCGAATCTCAATCAATCCTCTATCGAATCCTGGGGTTCTCCAGTGGATTAAATAACCAGCGTCGTCCGGCGACGCCTTCTTGGGAGGGCCCAGTTGGCGCTCCTTCCAATCGGAGGAGGTTGCGGGTCCAAAGGGGAAGAGGGTTGTGCACCGCCCCTTTAACCTCGAAGGTGGGCGAGATGATCTGCACGCAGCCGGACCTTATGACGGCGCGTGGACGCCTCCGGTGACACATCTGGACGTCTTCGGCCGAGGTAAAGAGGAAATTGTTACGGCACTCGGCACATTCGACTCGTATCTCTAACGACACCTGCGCTAGTGAGTTTCTGGTGGTGCCACTCCGTCTCCGATGTCTCGGACGTAACAGCTGTCAAGAACACACGCAGCCACAAGGAACGTGCCCTTGCAAATGAAGAAAAAAGAACGTTGTGGAAACGGGTTTTAAACACACAGGAATGAATAGACTCGACCCAGCACTTCGACTTTGACCTACATCTGGACTCCCTCGACTCGAGACCACAGTTCTATGCCGGTTATGGCGGGGTGTCGCATTTACAAAATCTTTTTCTTTCAGAATCGGCATGGCCGAGAGCGCTGCTTACAGTCACTGCGGCACTTAGAAAACTCTAGAACACGTTCTTTACCGTTGAACATGCTACAGCGCGTACGACTGTCACAAGCTCCCGCGCTGGCCCGTCTTGATAACAGGACGCTGTCGGAACAGCCTATATTAAAATGCCGCTCAAAAGTGACGTCGTAGCGAAAGTGCATGAGTCAAAGCCTTGATAAAGTTTCTTTGTGGCACTGCCTTTTGCAAAGGACCAGTGTCCACTAAAGCCGTCGCACATACTCCGTCTATTAAACACGTGTATTCTGTTCCGGAACTCGTAAGTGGCGGAGGCATGCGACTCACTCATCTGTCGCACAGGCCAGTTTCCCGGCGATTCCGGTGGTGACAGCGCCGTCCCGGTGAAGGCGAGCGGCGCGACGGGTAGGCGTAGGTGTCAAACTACGGTCTGAAGCCGGGAGAACTACTGCGCCGGTTCTCTTGTCGTCAGGTGCTTCAGGGACAAGCGGACCAAACATCAGTGTTGTGGCTATAGACGGACGCGAGGAAACGTGGCGGTGGATCAATCGTGATACGTTTCAGCGCGGAGACAGAACCGAGCTATGTGCCCTGTGGCACCACAAGCGGTAAACATGGAAATTGGCGATATGCGTCGAACTCTAGGAAAGCTTTGCACAACCCGCGGCACAAATGCGCCTTCACTAAGGTCTGAGTAGATAGCGGCTGGCTCACGAAGATATCTGAAGCAGCGCTCGTACCTTAACTCTAGGTAGTGATTCCTCCGCGTCCTCGGTTGTGAACGAGAACTGCAGTTGTAGTCCTTGGCGCCAGTTGCGGAAATAGCTGCATAACTAGTGGGGACCGGCATTGGTGGAGCATGATGAGGTAGGGAGTGCCCGTGCCTGGTGAGCTTCCCGTAAGATTTCGCGTACTGTGGAGGTGACCTGAAGGACGTGCAGTCATCAACACTTGCAATGTTGTCATATTCGCCAGCCTACCGAACTTTGATGAGCGCAACATCTTCAGAGTCTCGAACATACGGAAATGCCGTTAAACATTACCTACTGTCCCAGGTCTCCTTGCCGATGAGAAAATTACAGGCGTCCTCGTCAATTAATTTTACAGGTGACTAAACTTGTCCTCCTCTGACATGCGGGGGTTGACTGTCTTGCACAGGCTTCAGTGCACCTTCTATACAGTAATGCAAGTCTCGCCTGGGACTTGTACTCTTTGCAGCAGTGTGTGTTCAGCCTGCTTCCTCTTCCGTGGTGGAGCCCCAAAACGGAGTTTTCTTCCTAAACGTGACATCGTATCTAATATTGTTCTATCATCTGGGTGTAATTTGTTGATACTTACCGAAACATGACTTACTGCTGATGTATCCGATGCTCAGGTTATGGACGACCTACCCGGCTTTCATGTTTTCCGCCAAGATCGTCAGAACTCCAGAGGCGGTGGTGTCCTCAGTGCCGTCAGTATACCTTGCCTTGCAGCGTTGTTCACACGCCTAGTGACCTTGAAATACTATGCACTCTTTCGTTCCTCTCCTCAGGCTATCTTATACCCCTATCACACGGGCACTTTCAAGGTCTTTTGACTAAAGCTTCTTTACTTGAAACGAGGGGGCGCGCTCTCACACGGGCGCGCGGAGGGAGCATTAGTTGAAAGGAGCTTCGAGCTGAGGGAGTCCACATTTGTCCCTTGAGGCTCTAAAGGACTACCCTCGTTCGCAGGTGGCAGACGGCAGAAAAACATGTTTTACCTTGAGCCAATCCACCGCGCTTTATTTAATGAAAAGCTCGTTTCACGGTATCTTAGAGGTTAAAACCCTAAAAGCTCTGCTGATAGACACAGTTTGTCAAATTTCGCCCGAAAATTGCACAGCTTGAGGGCAGGTGCACTGTAGCGGTGACGTTGTGTCAGCTGCTGAGTAGTGTGGCTAGCTGGGCCTG
>JABSTT010004595.1:0-20278 GCA_013339685.2 Hyalomma asiaticum
GACTCATAGATGCAGGTAACTGCTGCCGTAATTGCCATGGTCTTGAACATAATGCATTTCTTTTTTCAGAGTGACAACTAAGTCACAGAATGACATAGATCCCAAGTAGTCCTCGCTGGCCTAACAAGAGGACCGCCAGGAAGGAGAACAATGTTTTAACCACAGTACTCCTTGTGCAAACGTTCGCTGTAGGCTGAAGCTTTCCTGTTCCGCAATTCTGATCACCCGTGTTCTGTTTATAAACAAGATGGTGCCGAAATACAACAGACGATATATCCATTACTAAGGTCTGCCATGGTGGCTCTATTGTTACGGTGCTTCGCGGCTGACGCGAAAGTCGCGGGTGGGATCCCGGCCGCATTTCGGTGCACATCACACGAAAGAGGCCCATGTACCGTGGAATGTCAGCGCGCGTTCAAGAACGCCAGATGGTCGAAATTTTCGGAGCCCTCCACTACGGAGCGCCTTAAAATCATATCGTGGTTTTGAGATGTAAAACCCCAGATAGCCTCAAAATGGCCACAAAGTGTGCATCATTTATGCGAAACCGTCAGTCGCGTGTTATCAGTCGAAACGCGCTTGATGTATATGACGAAAGCGCCGTGAGGGAGCGCGCATCTTCAGTTAAACAAGCACACCTGCGCTTGCGGCTCAGCATTTTGAGGTTGAGGAAGAAGCGTGCCACTAATGCAACAGTTGCCGCCACACCATCTCGCAATGCACGGTCGCCTTTTAAGCGGATGAAAAAAGGGCTTGGTTGCGCTAGGCTAGATGTTGCTACCAATGCGGCAGGACCAAGTACGTCTTACGTCTGTGCCAACGGTAGCACAGCATAGTGTATGCCAAGTGCCATCGTCGCCATTTGACTATCCTCAGCTAGTTGTCTCGTGTGAATTCTTCTCGACAGCGGCAACCTTTATTCGAAAAGACCTTTCAAGATCCCTACAGTGCCAAGTTATCGGCACTCCTTTCACGCACTCTCTGGTTACGTTCGTCCACGCGAAGCCCCGCCAAGTCCTGCATAGTTATCGGGCAGTTTTAACTCTTCGAGGCAAACACGGAAACGTCGCGGTAACCGTCAAGGCTCTGAAGGTTCTCGAGGTGTGTACGGTAAAAAGCCCGCCTCTTTGCAGGTCAGTCGTGGAGCTTCTAGGCTAACACGACGTTGGGGACACTTTCACCCCGACAATTGCCGGCCACAAGACGAAAGTGTTTTGCTAGGTTCTGACCTATGTTGGAAAGTGGCCACTCCAACCATCCATCGAATAACCAGCGATCTGAAAGCCGTAGAAAACTAAGTTCGGATGGACCCTACAGGGCATCATGGAGCATGCGGGAAGGCCTCCACTTTACTAGCGCTCTGTTCCTGACTTGCAACACGGCTTAAATTCATGAATGCGACTTTTCTACAAAGCGGCATCTTGACGTCATTGCAATTAACCCATATACAGTGAGAAATGGCGATGCTCTACTCAAAACACGTGACAACTCAACAGCAGAAATAGCTGCAGAGGGGACGGTTGCAGCCGGAACTGAGAATTCTCACTGCCGCAGACGAAGGTTTCACGCACGTACGGGTGCAGGACTTGAAATTTGGTCTTGCAGAATACGTCAAGTGGATCGCCCAACGAAAAGACGATTCATCGGCCACTGGGGACCTCGGATATCAGTTCCAGTTCTCTGAGAGGCAGCTCGCATCCGACGCCACGCAAATGGGCAAGTGGAGCGGCAGCTGTAAGGAAGCGAGTCACTTCGAAAACACGGCCAGTCTCCAGAGGCAAGAACAGAAGTCGGATAAGATACACGAAGAAGAGCCTGAAGTTGCCTGGAAGTCAACAGTAATAGAATCAGAAGCAGCTTCGAAGGAAGCGCAACAAGCGCTCTATGCTAGTGCGTTAAGATGACGAGAAAATGAGCATGCCTGCAAGGAATTTATGGCACCGCCTAAGGCGTGCATGGCACACACTGAGAAGGCGCAGTAACAATGGCGCAAAACGACCGAAAAGATGTTCTCCGAAGAGGTTCAAGAGCTGCGTGCAGGAAAAGGGCCGCCAACCACAAGTCCGTGTGTGCGGTTGTACATGCCTTTCCGTCAGTCTGCGAACAAGAGCCATGGCTGTGAAGCGCCTCGGGTACGCGTGGCTGACGTTATACTTGTGCAGCATGAGAGCGCACTTCCGCTACTATGGACGTTTGCAGGAGCACTGTAAGTGCGCCCAGGAAGGAATGGCGTTGCGCGCGTCTGTACCGTTCGGCTAACCTCTGGACAGACAGAAGCCTACCCGGTCAGCAAGTGTGCCTTTTCCAAGCAAGGCACAAAGAACCAGCTGCTTAGTAATCGCCCTGGCTCCTTGGGAATATGTTGCAAATCTTTAACGACAGGCCGCGAAGGGTACCAGAAGCGAAGGCAAAGAGGTCGACAAAGAGGCACGGCTGTACATAATAAATGTATTCGAAGGCTGGTGTGGGGCTCCGGTCCCTCACTACGCAACAATACCCTTAAAATAAAAGCCTTGTGAGAGAGGCAAGCAGCAAAATGTTTCTTACTGCCGACGTTCACATTCTGGGGCAATCTTTTTACTCGGAAATTAGTCTGCGTGAGATAGTGCACCTTTCATTAAAAATATTTTCCCGTTATCAGTGACACGTACACTTAGCGATAAGAAATCCGTAACAATAATGTAACACAATCAATTAACCTAATGATCTACAGTTATAACAACTGAAAGAAGAACGGTACTGCAGGAGGAAGGGGAGGCTGACGTGATTACAACGTGAATCCTACCATGAAAAACAAGGTACTTCGCTTAACACATGGGCTTGTCCTCGTCATTGTCGTCAGCCCCCTCGCAGGGAGAAGTACTCGTAATGTGTCTATAGCGGCACCCAGTCTTTAGGGTACATTGTTACAATTGTTTTTATTTGTGCAATGTATTTACGGATCCTCGGCCAACATTCGTTCAAACGTATGAGATATGGATATCACCCAAGCATAATCGACTTCTCTTACACTTGTGGTTAGTCCCCCTCTGCGCGTCAATTAAAGCGACAACCAGGTGAACGAAAGTAGAAGCCCGTGAAGATATCTTTGGCTTGCTTTCTGGCGTACCACTGTCTGATGTCAAAGAAAGCGATGGCTGCGTGGAAAAGCTTCATGCACGCTCAGAGACAAACCTTGGGGCACTTTGCTATGGGATACACAACAGAAGCAAAGCAGCTGCACTATGCTTGAAATATACCCGCATCATAGCTAACATTTGCAACATCATTTAAAAAAATGAGCCTGAACTACCGCACAGGGAGATAGTCCTCACTCCAGGAAAAAGAAGGCCCTGCATCAGGAGTACATAAGAACTTGTTTTGCAGCCACAACCCTCGAGAGCTCCGCAGTTTTACGAAATCTACAAAGTTTTCAAAACCGGACTGCGCGAACAGAGATCTTCACGAAACTGCTACGAATACACACTTCTTGGCTGAAGACATCTCATAAAAACGGAAGACAAACGATATGGCACACCCGATAAAGAGACTGTGTCATACTGCCCAGCAGCTGGCTTTTCAATAGTTCCTGTTCTGCTGAGTTGTGGTTGGTTTTCTTTATTTATAAATAAAGGTCCGTTTGCCACCTTTGATAAGAAACATGACTAGTAGATTATTTGATAACTCCTGTATGTGCGAAATGGTAACCGCTTGCATGCAATGGGAATTGTCAAAATTTAAAACGGAAGTCTCCACACCTTTCATTCTGCATAAATGACCTTTTGATAGCAAGTGGAAATTCGCATGCAGACATACCTACGTCACATATTTATCCTCTGTGGACGATGACTGCCTATGGTATGTTGCTTCGGTTCTCTATCCTACTTGGCAAGTAGAAAATTATAACGAAACAAACAAGAAAAAGCTCACACTGTGAAAATGCAGTGGACCTCGTTCGCTTGCAGGCGCTAGATAAGGGGACGGAGGCGGTTTGGCTATGACAGTGAAGCTGATCTTCTGGAGACGTTGCAAGACACTGCTTTTTTCTAACATATGTAGCAATGACCTCATTACATTCTGTCATTAAACGCTTCGCAGGTTTTATTTTAGGACTTGTAGTGCTCTTCTAAACTTTGCGGCGCGAACGCAGGAGAGCAGCCTAAAATCATCAAAGGCGAATTAATGATAATGACAGAAGTTGCGCTTCTGTGTAATTGCACCCTTTCACACAGCCATATTTATTATGCTAAAAAAATAAAAAAGACAACAATACCAAAAAAGAAAAACATAGAACTGCAGGCTATCCTACAGTTCAGTGCTTCGGTGAAATAGGAAAAAAACACGAACACGCAGACAGCATCAACAAGATGGGAATATATGTACTGAACAAGCTCCTTCGCAACGCAATAATTAGACTATGCCACTATGCAAAGCAAGAACTTGTGATGACAAATGAAAATGCAGTGAAGAACAATTTCAATTTAAGTACCATCGAAACAGTTGTGTCGCGTGAGAGCTGATGAAGCTGAAATTTGACTGCAGCAAAGAGTGTCCGAGGGCGCAGCTTTTCGAAAGTGGCACTTGAAGTTGAAGTTTATTTCACCACATTTTTACATATTTTCTTTTACATATTTTTACATATTTTACATTTTTTTACATATATTTATAATGTTTCATGAAGTGAAGGTACAATGTGGTGCGGAATGTGGGAAAAAAGCTGCGATATAAACGCAGCTTGACTAGCCCCACATCCCAGCAATACATGGCAGTAGAGGTGACAGCATTTGTGAAATCATCTAAAACAAGTAGGCAGAAAGAGATATGTAGTTAAATTGGCATATTAAGAAATAACATTTCATACAAAAGGAAAATGCAGATAGGATTTCACAAAAAGAAAGTACAAAGAAGCGAATACGAAAATTTCTTATTGTTGCATCGTGTTAGTAAAAAAGACTGAACATATCTTGTCGCGAAAGAAGCTGCAGTTGTTCTAATGAAAAATTGAATTTGTTGAGTGTGTTTGGGAGTAAATGTTTAAGCATTTGGAGACCATAGTTGGTTCTGCATCGAGGGACCTTCCAATAATCGCTCTTTCTTGTAGGTCGAGACGAGGTGCAGCCATCTAAGCATGCTATGGAGCTAAGATTGTTATTTCCTTTCTTAATTTCAGCTTTTAAAGACGATAATAAGCAATATTCATACATTTTGTCAAATCTTAATACTCTGAATTTATTGAATAGAGGCAAACTATGTGCAAACTTGGAGCAGCACATGCAGCTAGTGAAAGTGTCTTACAGCACGCCTTTATTCATGCATTCAAGCAGTAGTGGTTAGGAGTATTATTGAATGAGGGAACACTTTCACCAGTGCAAGGTGTCTTCTGTATATTCTAATTTTACATGGACGCAATTGTCGCAGTTGTAAAAAATAGACACTAACAGACGACAAAATACCCCTGCGAATTGACGCTTATCTTGTGTTTCTTCTATGTCGAAAAGGTCTAGTGTATAAAGTTATTACGTTATATAGAGATTTTGTGCTATTTATGTAGGCTTTCGTGGACTCACTGATATCCTCGCTAGTTTTTTCCGAGGGTGTTTCGCTATGTCGATTAATAACTTGCATGTATTTTTGCAAATAACGAGTATTAAGTTTTGCAGTGCCTTGTACTATTGACCCCGTGTCACGCGTGTAACACCTCCCTTACGTTATGTTCCACACTGATTACAGTGTAGAACATCAGTGTTCCGCAACCTCAGTGTACATACAGGTAGATGAAGTTCGGGTTTATTCGTTTCTACCGCACGCACCAAAAACGTACAGCGACAACACCTACACCAAGGTGACGCTGCAGTGCGTTGTAGTAGCGCTCGCCTTGTCGGTGAAATAGGGGCTAGCGATGTTTGGCGTGACTTCTCTTTCTTTCTTGCTTCCTTCCAACGCAAGGCTATGCGTCTATTTCTTCATGCATATAAACCCGCTTTAAAGCGCACCTACGGTGAACTAACAGTGGATGAATTGATTGGCGTGCTGGTTTCGTAACCCGGCGTCGGTCGTTTGAATCTCGAACCCGATGGGCAGTGCACCCAATTACTCGAAACCGAAAAAAATGTACACATGTGCGCACTGTTTTAACGGTGATGACGGTCATTTTGCAACAACACAAATTTCGCAAGTCACTCATTAGAAGTTTGACTTGAGAAACGTGTTTGCGTAATACAACACCGGGAGGTTCCCAGGTAAGGAACCGTCAGGAACGCCTCATATCATCAGTGAATGCATATGATTAGCATTATGTCTGCAATGTCAGTGTGAACAAGGAGTGCGAAGTTATCAAATCAGCGGAAGCAACCTGAATGTCTATAGCTTGAGCGCTATGAGGTACTTGCAAACGAAAGTGTCTTATTTAAATTTAAATATCGTAATAATAGAAGATCACGCAAACCACACACACTGATTGAATGATTAATTGATTTCTGGGGTTCACCCAAAACACGCTATGATTATCACAGACGCTCTAGTGGACTGCGGAATTTTTTCGACCCCCTGGGGTTTTTTAACCTGCACTGACATCGCACAGTGCGCGGGCCTCAACATTTCGCCTCCATCGGAATGCAGCTGCCGCGGCCGGGATTCCATCCCGGCCGCGGATCAACATTGGAGCAACTTTGGATCATCAGTGGAGTGTCATAACCACTAGAACACCGTGGTGGGGTAAAGCAAACGACAGCCAAAAATTTGTAGAGGACTAGGGAAGTCCTTGCTTTTTTTAATCGCAGGGGTTTCCAGAAAATTACGTCACAGCGGTATGCGCACTTAAAGGAAGCACTAAAGAACGAGCTTCTCCCACGCATTTACGTTTTACTACGTAATCTTTTGCTCTAAACTTCCCTCCACCACTCTTAGATTCGTATATGTTTAACCTGTCCTTTCGTTGCAGTTGTCTTGCTTTACGTGTGAAGATTGTTATTGATGTTTACAGACAACTGAAACGTGGCGCGATGGATGGAACGCAGTGATACATACAGCCCTGCTTGCGCTACAGTAGGCGTAGTACCGAGCTAATGCGGCCGTATGCAAACTAGCTGCCCACTCGCAGGTGAGAAATGTGAACGGCGCGGACGAGAGAAGCTAAGCGAATAAAAGACGAGGAATTGCTGACGCTCAGCTTACGCTATTCACCTCATCTTCAATCCAAATTGCATGTTAGGTCGCGTAGGTGCCCTTGCCTCTTCAATAAACCCTTTTATTTTTCTATATATGCCAAACTATTTAATTTACTACTCGCGCTTCGTGCGTTTTCCCGCCACCCGCACTCGCTGCGAAACCTATGCCTTTTTGTGTGTCCACCTGAGCTCGCTCATTCATACTCCGTGCGAATCTTCATTCTCTTCCGCGCTAAGAAGCACCAGGTGTCCTCTGCCATGATGAGTGACGTAAGCGCGGGCATTGAGCACCCGTCACCGGCTCGAGCCACCGCTTCTTACGTGCGCGCAGCGCAGCCGGTGCGTCCGAGCACGTCAAAAGCAGAGGCCCGGGAACGGCCTTTTACGACGCTCACGCCTCGTGTAAGAGCGCTTGCACAGGTTGTGATTCCGCTGCGTCCAGAAAACCCGCGTGCGAGTGCACAGACAATCGTGCTGGAAGAAGATGGTGCGGCCCTGCAAGCGTAGGCTTCGCTGGCACTCGGAACCAACAATAATTTATGCGCCCTAAAGCATGTGGCTATGGACCGCGCAAAGCAGGGAGCTACTGTAAACACGTCTACAGTGTTTGACAAGAAGGAATCGCCGTCGTCCGCTGCCAGTGCTTGAAGCGGGTAAGTGGCAGCAGGTCCATTAATGATCCGGCCCAAATAACCAACTCTTCATAAGACACTTGCGGTGCCATCCTTTTATATCTTGGAACGCGCTCTGGGTAGCACTTGGAAATCTAATGCAAAAGCGGACATGCTCGTTGTTCGTGCCAGAAAGACGTAAAACCACGTAACTAGTCAAGCCACATGTTCCTGTCAAAACCAGATGGTTTCTAAGTTATGCTAGGCGCAGCAGAACAAGCTATGCCGGACACTGGCTGCACTCTTGCTTCGACCTTTGCACTACTATGAGTAGTGCAAGCTGCCCTAATTTTAAATCCCATGACAGCTTGTTGAATTTTCGCGCTATTTAACGAGAAGACTAACTTTGTAGGGGCCGGTCGGCGTTGGAAGCTCCAGTGAATCCATGTGCCAAATATTACGCATGCACCCAGCGTGTATAATTTGGTTTCAAAATACATCTGGAAAGCTTCTGCTCTCTCAAGAAACCACGTCAATAGGTGGACAAGAAAAACGCACTCAAAAGGGACAACTACGAATGGCTGATTTGCGGACGGAGCCGCCGCGGGTTCTGGGGGGCGGCACGCCACGTCCCTGCAGCACTCTGGCGGTAAGAGTGCCGTCACTGCGGAAGCGCGAGTGCGTTAAGGAAACGAAACAGGAAGTGGCCGATATCATGACGCTTGGTGGCGCTACTTCCTCACCTTTTATAGAGTGAGTTCCTGTATATGCTCCTACGGGAGCAGAGTTGTGCATAGGTCCGCCATCGTGCACACCCGTTCGCGTTAAGCAGCAAAGCCGCGCCTCTAGAATATAGGAGATGGCGCGGCTTAGCGGTGGCGTTCCCTTTCTCGCTCGTTCATTCCGCGTCGCTGGCGGAAAGACTTTTGCTTCGAAAAATGAAAAAAAAAAGATGATTCCAACAAACGATCAATTTATCAGTTAAGATAAAGAGGTGTTATAAATTGTTCGATGCCCCACTCTCAGCTAAAGCATCACCCTGAAGTATCAAACTGGTACATTTAAAAACGATGAGAGCAGATAAAACAAGCAAAAAAGGTTATCTTCAAGTAGAATCCTCGGAGATCTAAGTATATCTCGCGTAATGGAATGTGGATATGGCTTAGAAATTTTATGCTGCGTAGAGGTCTGTGCTGGATCTATACAATGTGAATCCTCATGCAGACTCACACGCGCATGTTTTCGTTCTTTGCGGTCCGATTTTTGTAACCGGCTATCCAGCTGTTATTAAGTGGGCGTGAAGTCTACATATCCTAAATGTTTACGCCTTCTCTATCATGAAAATATTGCTCATCAGGGTTATAATCGCTTCATATAACCATATACTGTGCGTGGCGTGCGTATAAGGATCTACCTTCTAAAACGTACTGTTAATCTTAAATAAATATTGGGCCGCATTGAGCAGCTCACATAAACTACTGTGCTGATGTCGACGGCCGACAACGATCATTTAATCATTTTTTCCTTCGAGTGTCACTTCCTTTTTTTGGTTTGTTTGGCACATGTTTGACAAGAGAGTATCCAGCAAAATTAAACCACACAACACGCTGTCAGAGCTGAGCTCTGCCTGAACGTCAGACTTAGGACAGCGATGGCGCGTCGGTAGGTAGCGGCCATGGAGGCGTTGCGGGCGTCAGCGCATGCGCAGCCGTTAAGTTGGCTTTCCCTCAAAAGGTTGCATTTTGTGCACGTGAGTGCTCTCGGCGAAAGGTGGCGCGAGCGGCGATTTTAGTCAGAGACGCAACTCTGTTCAACAACGGGAACATATTGTCGCGACCATAGCTTCGAGAACGGTAGCCGAGGAAAACGAAGTTAGGAGCACGAGCAAGGACTACTGGTCTTTCCGAGGAAGACGAAGTTGGGCGTCTGCGATTATTGTGTTTTTGGAACACAATACAGCTTCTTGGGCGCATCGTGGTCCTGTCTTGTTTGTTTCACGTTGTGACACTGGTGGAGGTGCTGGACTTCAACGCCTGATGCTCGGGACTCCTCTTCGGAGCGGTACTGCTAGTCCAAGCCCGCAACCAGTCCCCGCTGTGGATACAGCTGTCCGCCGCTACAGCCGTAGGCTTGAGCCCCGAGATATTCCCCTTGGAATCCCCCGTCAGCGAGCCCTCATCCTCTCGCAGAAATGGCCACCGAAGGCGCTTCACACTTGACTATTGAGCCCCTTGGATTCCCCCCTGTCAGCGAGCCCTCATTCTCTCGCAGAAATGGCCACCGAAGGCGCTTCACACTTCACTCTTGAGCAACCGCAAACTCCCGATACATTTCACAGGGAGGTTTACGAGGAATTTGAGGATTGGCTCGATCAGTACGATACGAGAGAGTCGCCAAGGCGAACCGCTGATCCCCAGATCGGAAACTGTCGCACGTCTACTTCGCACAGGCTGACAGCGCTCGCCTATGGTACGAGAACAGGGAAGGCGCACTAACTACCTGGAGTGAATATCGGCAACCGCTATTGGATAAGTTTGCTAACAACGATCGTAGCGACTTGGCTCAGCATCTCATCGAAGTGTGTATCAAGAAACCAAATGAGAGTGTGGCTACGTTTGCCGAGGATATGACGAGCCTCTTCCGCCATGCGGACCCTGAGATGCCTAAGCGAAGAAAGTCCCGCATTTGTTGCGAGGTGTAAAGGAGCAAGTATTTTCTGGCCTCCTTCGTCACCCGCCCACTACTGTTGCGGAATTGAACGAGCCTTTCATCAGCGGTGCCGCCAGCAATACGTCGATTAGCGTTTCTGCAGTGACGGCGACCGGGGAGTCTTCCCTGCATGAGCTCATCCGCGAAGTCGTTCGCGAGGAGCTGAGCAACCTTGTGGTGCCTCCTACACATTCTCTCGTAGCTTCTGTCGCTGAGATGGTGCGTCAAAAAATCAGGCAGGGATTTTGTTCGCCTCAACCTCGACCGAACGAGCGATCTATTAACTACGCATCCGCAGTTCGTCATCCAACTCCAGTGCCGCAGACGTCATCTTTCCGTCCTCCTTATAACGAGACGTATTACCCACAGCACTTGCCGCCGACCCAACAGCCCAGTATACCAATTGAGACCTCGCCTTACTACCCTCCACCGGCTAATGTAACTTGGCCGCGAAGGACGCCCATCAGCCGACTGCTTCACAGGACGGACACGTGGCGCACCGCGGACCGCCTTGCTTCCATAGTGGAGAAGCAGTTCATGTTTACCGTTTCTGCCCGTACCACAACCCAAGATACCAGACCTTTTGAAGCACTTTCTGTACTGCTCGCTTGGACAGTCTAAGCGATGCCAATGTCTCTGAGCCAGCACCAGCACAGCTCTTTGCCGAACCTTAGTCGGCCCCGTACGCCGTCGCGTGCCCCGAGCTCCTCACCGCACCGTTGAAGTTAGGCCAGTACCACCCGAGGCAGATCTCCGAGCCCTCACCGGGGAAACTAACAGGAGCGACCTTTGGGAGGAAGGTTGCCACCCGTCGAAATGCTACAACTCTCCTAATTCCACCAGGACGACTGGACGAAACGACGTTGCCGACGTCAACTTCCACAGTGCCGCCAGGACGACGGACGACATAAGTTGCCGACCTCAAGGGAAATTGTAAGCGCCGACCTACCTGTCTGCATAGACGGACGCCCAGTGACGGCGCTAGTACACACTTGCGCCGGATTATAGGCAAGAAACTCGCCGACTGCCTTAAGAAAGTAAAGACTACATGGACGGGCCCCCAAATAAGGACCGCCGGAGGTCAACTGATGAAACCCACAGGCAAATAAATGCACTGCGAGAGTTACCATCGGTAGCTCTTTTCGTTGTTGATTTTGTGATTCTGCCGGAGTGCTGCAAGGACCTGATATTGGGAATGGACTTTCTGCATGAATACGGCGCCGTTATAAACAAACACTCTTGATAGGTTGGTCACATGTTGGATGAGTCCTGACTTAGTCGAACTTTGTGCAGAACGGCACCCTCGGCCTCTGCGTATCCTTGATGACGGCGTGATTATCCCACCTCGGTCAAGCGCCCTCGTGTCAGTCGCATGCGATATAGCCAGTGGTTCCCACAGCATGCCCGAAAAAATCCCAGAACTACTATTCAGCCATGGCGTCTCCGTCGCAACGGGCGTCGTCAAAATAAACCGTGGGCACACGCAAGTCCTGCTAAGAGACTTTAGTCTTCAGCGGCGACATCTCAAGAAAAGTAAGGCAGTTGCTCAGATTGAAGAGCTCGCTGAGGTCACAAACTGCATGGTTGTGGAAAAAGATGACGCCATTGACCAACCACGCGTACCTTTGTCCGTCGACATCGATCGAAGTCTGCTGCCTGCACAGAAAGGAAGCCTCCTGGAGCTCATTCGTCAGTTTGGGGATTGCTTTGCTTCTTCGTCCACAGTCCGCCAGACGACGTTGACCAAAAGATGCTTCATGATGATGTTATTCAGTCTTCGAAGAGTCCATGGGCATCGCCGGCAGCTTTAGTCAAGAAAAAGAATGGCAGCTTATGTTTTTGCGTTGACTACCGCGAGCTCAACCAAGTAACAAAAAAAGACGTTTACCTGCTACCTCGAATAGACGATTCCCTCGATCGACTACGGCATGCATGGTAGTTCTCGGCGATGGATTTAAGGAGCGGATGTTGGCAAATCGAAGTTGACGAAAGACATCGGGAGAGAACAGCATTCGTAACGCCTGATGGCCTCTATAAATATAAGGTGCTTCCCTTCGGTCTGTGCTCCGCCCCTGCTACATCCCAGCGGTTAATGGACACCGTACTGTCAGGTCTCATGTGGCAAACGTGTTTAGTATATTTGGACGATGTGATTGTTTTCTGTAACATTCGACGAGCACTTGAAGCGACTGCGAGCGGTATTCCAAGCCATACGATCTCCTTGTCTTACGCTCAAGCCAGAGCAGTGCCATTTTGGCTTCGAAGTGCTCCTTTTCCTAGGCCATGTTGTTAGCAGTCAAGGCGTACGGCTCGACCCTGTGAAGATAGCTGCCGTTGCAAATTTTCCGACATCATGTGACAAGAAGGCGGTCAGGCGATTTTTAGGACTATGCGCCTTCTACAGACGCTTCATTCATAACATTTCGCGCCTTGCGTCGCCGTTGACACGACTCACGAGAGAAGACGTCCAATTCGAAGGAGGTGAGGAACAGCATAAAGCATTCCGCGAACTGCGGAAACGACCTCAAAAGGCGCCGGTCCTCGCACACTTTGACGACCACATGCCGACAGCTATACACACTGATGCCAGCAATGTCGGCCTGGGAGCTGTGCTCGTGCAGTGTCAAGACGGTTCCGACCGAGTAATTGCTTACGCAAGCAGAACTCTGTCCCATTATTCCACCACGGAAAAAGAGTGCCTTGCGGTAGTGTGGGTAGTTATGAAATTTCGTCCATATGTGTACGGCCGCACTTTTCATGTCATCGGTGACCATCACTCCCTTTGTTGGTGGATGAACTTGAAAGATCCATCAGGAAGACTGGCGCCTTAAAGTTCAAGAATTCGACGGGAAGCGGCACACGGATGCCGATTGCCTTTCTCGCGCACCACTCGAACCGGCAAATAAAGAGTACAATGATGATACAGCGTTTGCCGGAGCTGTCAACACGACTACGATCGCACAGCAACAGCGCGACGACCCGGAATTGGAGCCAGTTATTAACTTCCTGGAGGGTAGGACTTTTGCCGTTCCGAGAGTGTTTGCGAAGAGACTCATCATTCCGTATACGCAACGACGTCATTTACAAGGTGATCTGCTCTCCTAACGGAAACACCTACTTACTCGTCGTCCCAATGCCTCTCTGACGCGAAATATTACAGGCGTGCCATGATGAAGCAACGTCCGGTCACTTAGGCTATACACGAATGCTATACAGAGTAAAACAGAAATATCACTGGCCAATACTCACAGCGACCGTTCGGCAATACGTCCGCGCATGCCTCGAATACCAGCGGCGGAAAATGCCGGTAGACAAACCTGTCAGCTACCTCCAACCCCGTGAAGTGCCCGCAACTCCATTTGCACAAATCGGCACGGATCTCCTAGGCCCGTTTTCAACTTCTGCTTCGGCACGTAAATGGATTATTGTAGCGACGGACTACCTGACCCGCTACGCCGCAACCAAAGCTCTGTAATCTCAGCTGCGGGAGAGTGCTGGCCACTCTTTTCGCTAAAGTAAACGCGTGTCCCATATTTCACTCTTTTCGAGAGTGGTGGTGACTCCCTTCACCACAGAGTGGGCGCAATCTCTCGCGTAGCATACGGGCACTCTCTCCGCCAGAGAACGCACTGGCAACTTCTTTCTTTTGTTCTTCCCTTTGAACTTGATGGCCGTTTGCCATGTATACTGGAACGTATTAACCAACACCAACAACAGGAACATTCAGAAAGCTGACAAGTTCACACCTTGAACAGTGAAAAAGCTGAGAAAAGCAAGGCAAAGGGCACATAAAGTGTTATTTGTACTTTTTGTTTGTTGACTTTGTTTGCCCCACTGTTGTTTGCCCTGTTCGTCGTTCTTACTCGGACGCCGCCACTGGGCTTTCCCCCCTCTCAAACCGAAGTCTTCTGCGACGGCAGGTTCTGAGGGCGTTGTCGTGGTGACGGATGCCATGCTCGCAGCGCCTCTTCAGGTCGCCGAGAATGAAACGCAAGGCGATGGCTCTGTTAACGATCCGACGCCGTGCGCAGCTGCCCCGCCAGCGGAACAGGCCCTCATTTCGGAGAAGGCCGAGCTCTCCCCTGTTAACGCTACTAGCGCTTCGCCTGACGCGCGTTCCACAAATGTGCCCAGTTCTCAGGGTGCTGCTGCTGCTGCTGGCGTCGCACCAGCGACAACTGCTCCGCAGGACGACCACGAAGACGCCTGCGCCTTCACCGAATTCCCAGGACGATGCCGCAGTCACTTCGCGTGCTGTGGCCCCTGCCACTTCTATGCCACGTCGTGTTCTCAGGAAGACGCCAGCACAGAGAGCACTTGCATCGGTTCGTCAAGACTCGACTGCCCGCACAACAGACCCAGTTGGTTTTGAGTACGTGGACCCAAGCTTACCGGAGGCTCAACCACTGCCTATACTCCATCTCACAATTACCTTGCAGCACTGCCGAAGCTACGAGAAGTACACAGGCAGTACTCTTGCGCAGCATAAAATATAGTTCCGGGCATAACTGTTTCATTATTAATCATATGCGAAGGCTTTAGCTGTGCTTCTTGCATGACGCGTTACAGCGATACGAAGTACGTTAGGCATGTACTTCGCAAACTCTGAATTATCGTAGCAATTACCAGCTGGTAATCATAATAACCTCCCCAACCGCGATGACGTGCATCAACATGGCAGCCCCCATACAGCCCAGACCATCCGCGTCCATCCGAATTCGTGCTTTTTACTGGTTCTCTATCCAGGCAGCAAAAAATAAGTGGTATAAGCTGTCATCGCTTAGTCTCATCTAATGCTGAGGGCAAGGCATCAGGTATATTTTGTTGCTGTTATTTAGATCGCTCCTTTGTTTACATGCTGCTAGGACTACCAAGGTAGTGCCGAACCGTAAAATTGGTTTCATATAAACATAGCAGATGGCGCCACAATAGCGCTGGTGATGCGTCCACGATGAGAGACGCCCCGAATACCTTAAATTGTTTGCTGCGCCGATAATTTGCTCTTCCGCTCGAGACCAGTTCGCGATGGCCGCTGAAGGTGCGCCAAATGAATCTGCAGAGCGCTAGCGGACAAAGGTCAACTATTTTTCAAAAGAAGCAAGGTTAGTGGTGTTTAGTGTGTTTGGTGCGGTGAAAAAAAAAAACTTGGTGAAAGAGCGAGTATGAACGCCGTCATAAAAAGAACCCCGTTCCTCACCAGTGTTGCGGAATGGCCGCCTCCATTCCATTCCAATTCCATTCCGGGGAACTAGAACTTGCCGCAATTCCATTCCTTTCAATTCCTCGGAATGAAAAAAACTTAGCCCATTCCCACTCCGGGAATGGCCGAGCAGTTCAATTCCATTCCTGTAATTCCTCAACGTAGGAAAGGCATCTTGATACTTTTATCGACTTAAGAATGAACGCTCCATAAAGCTGATGTCATCACATTAAGAACTGCAAAAGTACTCAAAACACGCTACCAAGGTCGAGAGATAGTAGCTTGGTGACACATCTCGTGCAGTACGACCGCCCTACTAATTCACATAGGGGCAGTTCTCCCGCTATCTATAGTATTTGCATGGTCAGCGTGTTGGAACGAATGGTGATGTTTTAGTACTGTGTAGGCTTAAATGTCTTAATGCTAAAATGCGACATAGCGTATTTTTATGCTGACAAAAGTAGTGTTCAGGAAGACTAAGCAGTTTTTCCACGCGTCTGGAGCGGTCGTGAATATGGAGAAAACTAAGATTTGTTTTATGGGGAAGAAAACCCCCTAGTTAGTTGGAACAGTGCACCGCTCGGACACTTTGTGCCTTTGCATCGAATACGGAACAATGGGCCGCACTGCTCGTCAGCACTCACGCTTGTCAAGCGCGGCTCGCAAGCATGGGTGGGGTGAGGAGGAATTTCTCTATTCGCCTGTGCGCAGGTATGCAATGTCTTCCTTGTCGCAAAGGTTATTTACGTGTGTCAGGTACTATAATGCTCGTGATCGAGATAAAGATCAGGTGTGCATAGAGTATTCGCTGCTTTCGTGTGGGGGTATCAATGGGAACCAACGCGCAGGGATAAGCCCACGTAACCGCGACCGCGGTTACGTGGGCTTATCGCTCCTTTTTATTTTTTTTATTTTTTTTTGGGGGGGGGGGGGGGGGGGGCTTACGTTTGTGGGCTTACGTTGGCATCCCGAGGAGTATGAGGTGAGACGGCGCGCAAGCTGTTATAAGAAAGCTTGCAGTGAACACAAGCATCCAGCCAGCGTCAACACGCGTCAAAACTTAGAGAAGCGCTTTTGGAATATGCGTCGGTCGCCGAAGGCGACAGAAGCAAAAACAAAAAATTGAAGCGTGGGGAGTCAAAAGGCGCCAGGGGCGCCGATGAGGAAAAAAAAATCGCAAGGCGTAAGGGGGGGGGGGGTAAGCCGCCGCCGTAGTTCCTCACGATGGTTACGCCAAGAATAGAGACAAACGTCGGAGCAACACAGTCTATATAAGGACACAATTGTAGTGGCACGAAGCCAGTGACGGCCGTGCTGAGACCCAGCGGCTGAAAAAATCTCGACCTTCTTCAGGAAGGTCGAATTGCGCACCGTAATATGTTCACAGTTGTGTCCCCTAGACACATTCCGGGACACCGTCTAGAACCGCGCGTCCAGGTTAGTCTTTATCCTTCGAAATGGCTGATACATTTAACATTATTTCTTTCAGTGTTCAAGGTTTTCGCAGTGTGGTAAAGCAGGCTGAAGTGATTAGCATTGCCCATGCTTCAAATTGCGATATATTGTGCCTGCAAGAACGCCACTTTTCATTATCTGATGTACGGGCCTTACAACGAAGGCTCAATCTGGATTGTTATTTCTCTTTTGCTGCATCTCGTTTTACAGGAGTAGGCATAATTATATTTAATCGGGCCCTCTTGAGAGATCATCATGTATTTTACGGTGGAGGAGGCAAAATATTGGCGTTCGACTGCGTTCACTATTCTTTCAGATTGCGATTACTGTGCATTTATGGGCCTGCGCAGGCGACGCAGTCCATTGATTTCTATATATTTATAGACCTGGATGTTTATTTTCTCGACGGTCTCCACGTTATTCTAATTGACGGCTTTAACTTCGTGTTAGACACGCGAAGTGATGTCCAAGGCCCTGGCTGGGGTCGGCCTGATTGGAAATCACGTGAGCTGCGCCGCCTCGTTCATCAATCACTTCGCTTTAGTGGACACGCACAATGTTGTGCATGGGAATAGCTTTGTCTGGACGTGGCGTCGCGGTCCGTCGTCTAGCAGACTCGACCGTGCCTATTTGCCACCTGCTTTAGTACCATTTGTCCATAATTAAAATACTCTGCGCTTGCCGACTTCTCCCGTCTATATGTCTGACCACCGTCCTATTGGATTACAGCTAAACATTCCGTTTTCTTTCGAAAGGCCGTGGCGTCTTGATGTTCGAATTCTCCAGGACGAACTCTCACGGTCTGCTTTGTCCCGCGCGATACGTGCGTCGCTTGCTGGATCTGGTCGAACCGATTGGGACGCGCTCAAAATGCAATCGCGTCTACACTGCTCAGTGGAAGGACGTTCGCTGCGTCGTCGCGTTTCTGAAGAGCTGGCCGATACATCGACAAAATTACGCATCGCTTCGCGCGCCGTTCGGCCGTCTCCATTGATGCGAGCTTGGCATCCCGAGTTACTTGATCGCTTTCGGCGCTTAATTGCTGCCTCCTCTCTCGCGGCGGCATGGCGATTTAGGCTGAACCCCTGTGCGCATTTTGAGGTGCTGCGCTACGCAAGGCATTCCTTTTTGGCCAGTCACAGCCATCTAACTCTGTGACCGCACGGGCACCATCTCCGCAGCCGTATTCCACGCGCGACAGATCTGGGTTCTTGGCACATTTTGAAAAAATGTCACGTGCGACCATGCAAGAAAACTACGACCCTTCATCACCCATGCTCAACGGCTTACCGCGTGTTCCTCGAGATGCAGTTGATTCCCTGTGCGTTCTTCCGTCGGCTGAAGAGGTAAAAACGGCACTGCAGTCCATGCAGCGTGGGCCAGCCCCTCCTGGGCCAGATGGTTTGCCAGTTGAGTTTTACTTGACATTTTGGGATGAGAATGGACCATGGTTATCCTCCGGTGCTTTGAGGACTGCGTCTTTCCATCCAGCTTTCGAGATGGCCGCAATGTGCTCATTCCGAAACATGACGCCTCCTCCGTGTGTCCCGAAGATTGGAGACCTATAACGCTTCTTAACGTTGATTACAAGATCTTTGCTACCGTTAACGTTCGACGGATGAGGGCTCTACTGAGCACTCTAATTGGTCATTATCAAGCTTCATCGGTGCCAGGAAGAGAAATACACAGTTTGTCTTTCACCACCCGTGACATGGCTTATACGCTGTCGCGGTCTGCATCTGGCATAGTTGTGTGGCTGGACCAGGAGAAAGCACTTGATCGTGCTCAGCGCGTTTGGCTTTTCAAAATCATTTGTCGAGTTACTCAAAAACGTTTACATGGAAATTAAAAGCCCATTGCTTTTCGACGGCTCGGAAAGCGCTCCCTTTCCCATTACGCGCGGTGTTCGTCAGGGATGCCCATTATCTCCTGTGTCCTTCGTCCTGAGCCATTCTTACGCGCTCTCGATGCACATCCACGCATTCTCGGTCATCCACTGCCTGGGAGGAATGTAGTAAAGGTCACAGCATTCGCTGATGACATTACCCTGTACCTTTCTGATGAAGACAGTCTGTGGAAAAGCCTGCGTTTATTCTTTCAGTATGGTGGCATTTGAGGCGCAGCATTGAATTCCGGTAAATCCCGTTATTCCTTATCGGCTCTCCGAACTCCAGGATTAGTTCGACCTTTCCCATACGGTCAGCCACATGTCTTCGCATTTTAGGCGTTGTGTATAATCATTACGGCATTTCTGACCTGGTGTGGTTAACTGCGCTTGAAGAGATAAGGGAGAAAATCCAGGACGCACAAGATTTTTACTTTCCCCTCCTTGAGCGCAGATACCTTGCGCGGACCATACTTTGTGGCCGTATTTGGTATATTAGTCATGTGATGCAACCTCCGTTACGCATGGTGCGATTAACACAGTCGGCTTTGTGCTCGTTCTTTTGGTGAGGTGGCACTGAATTGCTTTCCCGTGCGGTAATGGGACAGCAGCTTTCCAATAGAGGCTTTGCCCTCCCTTCTGTATCAATACTATGTCGCCTTTTGTCACTGCGCTTCCTGCTACGGCTTCTGCAAGGTGAGGAAACGCCTGCACGAACTCTCTTGCATATTACTTCATCGGCACTCACCTCAGGCATTTGAAACCCGACGTGCTTCTTAATAGGCAACCACACTCTTTAACACTCTCTGCATTCTATGCAACAGCCGTCGCCTTTTTTCGCCATATGCAGTCGACGTGCACAGAAGTAGACGTGCTCAAAGATTCAATTGTTGAGACAACAGCGGCCCTGTTGCTCCCATTAGTTTCTCCGGATCGCCATGGTCGCTCTAGGCGTGTGTCGTGGAGGGCGCTAACGGAGTCTTTCCTACCTGGTCACCTCCGCGACATTATGTGGCGGCTAGGGTGGGGTGTGCATCCCACTCTCGACCGCCTGGAGCGATGGAGAGTGGTACAGTCAGCAAGTTGTCCGAACTGCCGACTTCAGCAATCTAATCAACATGTTATGAGGCAACGTGTAGTTTCTCGAATTTTCTGGAGGGCCGTGAACGCCGGATTTCGTGGGCTCGGTGTAAATCGTTTCGTCTCTTCTGGGCATTGTTCGCGAGGTAGTTTTGCTCCCCTTATTGTTGCAGGTAGGTGCCTTCTGCCTATT
>JABSTT010004596.1:0-19011 GCA_013339685.2 Hyalomma asiaticum
TATATATATATATATATATATATATATATATATATATATATATAGGGTTGCCGGTGAACGCTTCTCCAACGCGAGCAGTCGGTATTTCTCAATCAAGAAACTCGCTAGGAGACGCTGCCTGCGCCAACGTTGTCTCTCTCGGGTGAGAGCGCGTTCTCCTTCTTTGCGAGCTGGTACAGCGTTCCTCTAAGAAAGTGTGTTTCCATAGCCAACGCGCGCCTTTCGCTCTCTCTCTCTCTCTCATAAGACAGCAGAGGCACGCGCCGAGGCGAACGCCGAGGGTGAGCGCGTGCCTCCCAGCACGCGGGTTACGCCTGACGCCTGACAAGGTTAGACTAAAAGAGGAGCTTCGCCCCTAAAAGTCACAGTTTCGCCGCAAGGCCGAAGCAATGAATGCGATAGCAACAAAGAGGACCGCAACGCGAACAGCTTGGAGGCAGCTGAAACGCGTTGCGCTCCTCGCACAATCTCGCTGGTAATGAAGAAACGCTTATGAGCGTCTGCCGTCTCCGAGTCCTGCCAGCGGTAAAGGGTGTGTATATATGGCTAGCCGTTAGCTCCCTGAAGGATCTGCTCTTCGTGGCGTAGTGGTTTGCGCCATGGGCTGCGGAGCTAGAAGTACCTGGTTCGACTCCGCGCTTCGGTAACATTTATCTGAATTATTTTTCTTTGCGACTTTTATATATATTTACATACTTATACATATACGGTTCATGACGGCGGCGAAGGGGACGGCAAAAACCAGCCGAGACTGTCCATATTTGTCCAATTGCTATCGCAATAAAAAATCCTCCTCGGATTGTCTAGGTCCGTTTTCAATCCTCCTCGGATTTCTTCCCTCCCCGCGCCGGAGCGGTGCGCACGGCATGCTGAACCCTCCAGTGGCGCTTTGCAACCGCATTGAGAGATAGTGTGCGCGCTTGTTTATTCGGCCCTTTGAAGCGCCAAATAGGAATTTATTTCTTGTGAAAGTGGCGTGAGGATAGTATGCTTCCAGTATAACTTCATGACAGATGTTTTTATTTCGGGACGCTTCGGTTAAAACAAGCGAGAGCGCACCGAAAAAAGTGAGTCCCTGCCAGTGGCTGCGCGGTTTGCCTCGCCGTCGTCCGTTGGGCTCGCCTTACGGTGACGAATACAATGCAAGCAGCGTAGAATAGACAGGAGAATGTGTTGCAAGTAAGTGGTTACTGAATAGATTAAATAAATATCTAACGAAGAACAAATAGTTTATTTAAAGTGAATTTCCCGGCACAGGCGGGCCGAATGCCTTTCTATCAATGCCACTGTGCAAAACACATGCTGTGTATACGGAAGAGCCTATACAGAACGCACGTGCTTATACTTTGTCGTGGTTAAATGCAAGCGCAGCACGCACGTGCATACCAACACATGCGCACACGCACATGCATATAGACGCTTTTCCGCAGCGGCGAACGGGCGCTGCCATGTTTGAACACGTGATCCAATGGCCTTCTCCTTTCTACTTCCCCTTCACCGTCGCCGACGGCCGCCCGCGTCTCGCCGTAGGCCAGGGCAACGGACGCCACACGCCACATCGCGGACGCGCCGCCGAGGAGAAGGCCATGGTGCTTTTCTTGCGGTGGCGCCATCTAGTTTTGCTTAGACAAACTAGCTGCGGAAAATCGTCTATACACGCGCTGGAACACGCGCACATGAACATTCGCGAACGATTACACGTACGCGGGCATACGAACGCACGGGTGCACGTTACTCGATCTTTGGGGTCGTGTGCGGGAGCTGGCCGAGATTGATTGGAACTTAGAGAGCAAACGGTTTATGCACATTTTGAGACAATATTATAAATGAGTAAATAGTTCATGATTTAGGCCGGCAGCAAATCGCACGCTGCGGCGCAAGACAACGAGATGTATCTCAGTCTCAGTCTCGTGTCCCTCTCTCTTGATGTGCATTGTTCTTCCGCTCACCTCACGTCATCTTTAGCGAATCGCGAACTCGGACCGGTGAAGTGATGGTCGTCCAATCGGCGGGTCCGCAGAGGTGGGTGCTCCGCATCCCATCAGGGTTCCCTTTGGGAAGATGGTGTTAATTTTCAACGCGTAGGCGCGCATCAGGTTTATTGCTCGTGAACCGACGAGTCGGCGGTGTAGCGAGCGGCGGTCGCGGTAGCGGAGCGAGCGGCGGTAGCGGCAGGTGGTGCGGGCGAACGGACGAGGCGGCAGTGGCGGGCGCTGCGGCGAGCGCGCGGCAGGCGAGGGAGAGAGTGACGTCAGCGCGCACTGCGAAGGGAGCGTGACGTCAACGTGCACTGACAACGCACAGTACACGTGCCTCTGGCATTTTCGCCTCCATCGAAAATGCGACCGCCGCGGCCGGGATCGAACCCGCGTTTTTCGGCTGCCACCCAAAAACGCGGGTTCGATCCCGGCCGCGGCGGTCGCAGTTTCGATGGAGGCGAAAACGACAGAGGGACGTGTACTGTGCGTTGTCAGTGCACGTTAAAGAACCCCAGGTGGTCTAAATTTCCGGAGCCCTCCACTACGGCCTTTCTCTCCTATCTCTTTCACTCCCTTTCCCCCCACCCCCACGGACGCTTAGCCGTGCTCCCTACATGGGCTGCAGAAATTAGCGTCCTTTCCTAACCGAACCACAATCAATCAATCAATCAATCAATGCGCATCTGCGGCGTGACCTACTTGGCACCGCTCCAACACCTGCGGCGAGGGGAGCGCGTTGCGGCGCGTTCGTACGGACGCACGGAGGGACAGCGTCACACAGGCTATTCAAAGAGCTGCTTCGCATCTAATATCCCACTAGCCCCAGGAAAGCCCTGACATCGGTCTTCGTCCGCGGTTGGGGAAAGCTAGTGATAGGTGCTATTTTTAGCTCTGAGGGCCTTCGCCTCCCTTGTCCTACGATATGTCCTAGGTAAGTAACTTGCGAGCTCCCGAAGTTGCACTTTTCGGCCTTTACCGTGAGACCTGCGTCTCGTAGACGGGCCAATACTGTCCTTAGGTGCTCCAAATGTTCATTCCGGCTTTCGGAAAAGATCGCGATGTCATCTAGATAAGGGATCGCGTACTCTTGCAGATCCTTCAAAACATTATCCATGAGGTTGGAGAAGCTAAACGGAGCGTTCTTCAGCCCGAAACTCGGCATTAGTGGTCGAAATGTGCCAATCGGTGAAGTGAAGGCTTCGTAGCTACCTGCACGTTTCGACATGGGAACCTGCCAGCAGCCCCTCACTAAGTCAAGTGTCGAAATATGTTTGGCTCCGCTCACCCGACTCGCTCTTCTATGTTAGGTATCGGATGAAGTTGGTCTCTCGTTATCGCGTTTAACTTCCTATAGTCCACACACGGTCGCGGCTCCTTTCAGCTCGCCTCTACAAGTATCATCGGCGAAGTGTAGTCACTTTCGGCTGGTTCAATGATTCCCAGTTCAAGCATTCGTTTTATTTCTACCTCCATTATTTCTCGCTGACGAGGTGACACACGATACGGTTTGGACTGTATAGGCTTGTCTGACGTCAACTCAATCTCGTGAGTTATGAGTGTTGTTCTCCCCGGTTGGTTACTGAAGCACTCATGAAATTCTTCCAAGACCTTACGAATGTCGTCTACTTGATTCTTATTGAGAGACAGTTTGTTTACCGACGCCTTCATGATGTCGTCAACCGAGCGCTCACCACCTGTTTCTGTTCCTAAACCTAGAAGCTCGGTCGCTACTTCTTCCGCATTTACCACTACGTTGACAACTTGTTCCCTTCCAAAGTAGGGTTTCATTAAATTGCAGTGATAAATTATTCCCTTGTTCCTCTTTCCAGGAAATTCTAAGATACAGTTCGTCTCAGAGATCTTTTGGGTAACCCTAACGGGTCCGTCTTACTGCACCTCGAGTTTGTTTCTTCGGGAAGGCTTTAAGACTATGACCAAGTCGCCTGCCTTAAAAGTACGCTTACGCGCATTCCTGTCATAGTAAGCCTTGGTAGATTTTTGGGCCTCCTTTAGGTTTCCTTCCACCAATTCGCGCGAGGCACTCAAACGATCCAAAAGATCTAAGACGTAACTCACCATTGTTTGACTTTCGCCTGTTCCCACATTTCCCTTATCATTCTGAGGGGGGAACGAAGCGTACGGCCATACACCAGCTCTGAAGGTGTGAACCCAGTTGATTTATGTGGGACCGTTCTCAACGGAAGTAGCGTTGCAGGTAGAAAAGCTTCCCAATCTGCTTTCTGTTCATGGCACAATGCACGTAAGACTCTCTTAAGCACCGAGTGCATTTTTTCCACACTGCTTGATTGTGGATGGTACACTGAGCTGTGTATGAGTCGCACCCCGCACCTCTCTAAGAAAGTTGTGGTTAAGGCACTCGTAAATACTGTCCCCTGGTCGGTTTGAATTTCCGCAGGAAAACCGATTCGCGCAAATGTGAACAGCAGAGAGTCCACTATCTCGATAGAGCTCAGATCCTTCAAAGGAATGGCCTCTGGAAACTTTGTCGGCGGACAGAGCATAGTTAACAGGTATTTACACCCTGATCGGCTCGGCGGCAAAGGTCCTACAGTATCAATTACCAGACGACGGAATGGCTCCGTAATTAAAGGAACCAACCTTAAAGGCGCTTTACTTCTATCTCCCGGCTTGCCAACTTGTTGACAAGCGTCACAGGACCTCACATAAATTTCCACATCCTTAAAGCGCCCTGGCCAGTAATATTCTAACAGAAGTCTCTCCTTTGTTTTGTTTATCCCTAGGTGACCCGACCAGCCATTTCCGTGGCACAGACTCAGAATATCCGCCCGATACTTCTCCGGAACGATCAATTGATCCAGAGTCCTGCCTCTTCGATCTTTGTAGTGCCTGTACAGCAATCCTATCCTTTATTCTGGATGCTTATGTTCCGCTTAGACAGGCCTTCTTGCGAGTCGAAATGTAAACGGGCAAGAGTCAAGTCCCTCTGTTGCTCGGCGCTGAGCGACTCTCTGTTTACTAGAAGCCTGTCAAGGCCACCCGAGGTAGGTGGAAGTACGGAGCTATTTTCGCTTTTTGTTGTTTTATTCGACGGGGTTGCTTCGCGGGGTGAGTGTTCCACACGCATTAGTTTTCGCGCCGCGTCGGCTACCACGCTGTTTGGTTTTTCCGCCACGATGCCAGGTTTCGGCTGAGAAGGCGCTTCCTCCTGTCTCGCAGCCCCGAAGCTTGGCTCGTCCGCGAGCAGGGCCGCGATCTGGCGGGCTCGCGAGCGCGGTAGCGCCTGCCCCTTCCTTCTCCAAATTCCTGACCTCGCTCTCGTAGCAAACGCTCCGAATGGTTTGAAAAGAGATACGGGTACTCCACGGGCAGTGTCTTCGAAACGGCTGCCTCGGTCTCCAGGTCTCCGGAAGGACCGGATACTCTCACTCGTGCTATTGGTAAGCAAACGCTGTTTTCTTCCAGTACCGACTTAATCCAGGTTACCTTCCCTGTATAATCATTTGCGTTTACAAAAGAAGGGTGAACTAGGTCCATAGTTGCTCCACTGTCTCTTAATACCCTACAGGGTTTCCCGTTAACGCATAACTCCTGTAGGTACGGGCGGAAAAGCTCCAAGCTTTCTTCGTTCCCGTCCACGTAGGAAAGCGCTACTGCCTTTTTTTTTCTTGCACTCCGCGGCAAAGTGACCTAGACCCTGGCAGTCGTAACATCGGTAGGGCCGTCTTCTCTCGAATTCTCGAGGATCAACCTTCTTGCAATCTTCTGCTACAGTCCTACTGCCTCCCCTATTCGGTGCCACTTTAGCGGTTTCGAACCTCTCAAGAGCTTTGACCTGTGTCTGATTTTGTGGATGGTTATACCTTCTCGGATCATCCCTTGCAATTGAACGCTCGTCCTCCGTAGCGAGCTTTCGTCGCATCACGTACTCATCAGCTAGCACTGCCGCTGTATCTACGCCCTCTCTATCTTGCACCCAAAGTCTCACTGACGGTGGTATGCTGCGGCAGACATATACACTCCACAATATACACTCCACCAATTTGTCTCTACTTGCGTAGACGTCGGCTCCCCTAAGCCACTCCACAAGGTTGTCTTCAAACCGTATGCGAACTCAGAGTAGTCCTCATTGCTCTTTTGCTCGCTTCTCTGAACCGCTGCCTAAAGGCCTCTGGGGAAATTCGGTACCTCCTGAAGAGTGTTGCCTTTACATTCCCGTAGACATCCGCGTCGCTTACACTCAATCTAGCGACTACATTCACCGCCTCACAAGGTAACAAAGTCACCAACCGATGTGACCAATTACTTGGAGCTAATTGGTACCTCTCGCAAGTTCCCTCAAACTGAGCCAAGAACAAAGCGATGTCCTCTCCCAGCTCGTACGGCTTAATCCACTGGTTCATTCGACATGGCTCGATGTCACTTGGTCTCACAAGGTTGTCCGCTTCAGTACCGACTTCAGGATTTCAACCTGAATCTCTGCCATCGATTTTTCGTGCTTTTGCCGTTCTCTCTCACGTTCTCGCTCGCGTTCTTCCTGTTCTCGCTCGCGCTTTTGCGCTTCCTGTACGGCCTCCCAAGCAATCAACATACTCCCCTTATCATTGTCACTTTCTCTAGTTGCTTTTAGGATACTGTGTTTTTTCAACTTTTTGTCTACATCAACTCCAAGCTCATCGCACAACAAGTCCGACATCGTCAACCTCCTCAGATCCATTTCAGCTGTCATGACCGGTGATTTAAACTGTTCCCTTCAATTTGTGCAAACACGCAATTGCTACAAATTACCCGATTCCCAGAACAATCAAAATAAACGCACAAGTTTTGAAGTCTGGCGAACCAAAAGGAAAAAAAGCCACACGCTCACCCACGGACGCAGCACCACGCCGTCCGATTCATCTCTCCGCTGCACGCAGTTGCTCAGGGCTCTGGGCCAAAGACTGAACCCGGCCTCTCTTCCCAGTTGCTCACGACTCCTTCGGTTGAAGACTCAACTCTCTCCCTCTTGTCAGTTGCTTAGGACTCCCTGGTTGAAGGCTCTTCTTTATCGCCGTGCCCAGGTCTACCGTCCTTCCGGAGTCTCTTCCTTGTCGCTGAGAACTTTTTGGATCGAGGGCTCCTCAGAGTGGTTCAAAACTTGTTGGATCGAGGTTCCATCCCTACCGGCTGCCACCAGTTATTCGATCTTTGGGATCGTGTGCGGGAGCTGGCCGAGATTGATTGGAACTTAGAGAGCAAACGGTTTATTCCCATTTTGACACAATATTATAAATGAGTAATAGTTCATGATTTAGGCCGGCAGCAAATCGTACGCTGCGGCGCAAGACAACAAGACGTATCTCAGTCTCATCTCCCCCTCTCTTGATGTCCTTGTTCTTCCGCTTATATAGCATCGCCTCACGTCATCTTTAGCGAATCCCGAACTCGGACCGGTAAAGTGATGATCGTCCAATCGGCGGGCCCGCAGAGGTGGCGTCATTTTCGGCCAATGGAGGACCGCCTGTTGCTGTCGTCGGGCGTTTGCAGTCGTCGTGACATTGGCCCATTGTTGTGAAGGAGCGCATGTGGAGGTGGCATTGAACTCTTGTGTCAAGTTGCATCGCTGCGAGGCAATTCGTCCCGGGTCGATGAACGTGTAACATGAAGTGCCCTCGGCTCTGGCGCGGCGGCGTCACTCCAAGGTTCACTCGTGCTCACTTGCAGGACAGCAATGTGCAATGGCCGAGGAACCCGTATCTAACAGCTGGGCCAGCAGAGGTGGCGTCATTTTCGGCCAATGGGGGACCGCCTGTTGCTGTCGTCGGGCGCTTGCAGTCGTCGTGGCATTGGCCCATTGTGTAGAAGGGGCGCATGTGGAGGTGGCATTGAACTCTTGCGCCAAGTTGCATCACTGCCAGGCAACTCGTCCCGGGTCGATGAACGTGTAACGTGAAGTGCCTCGGCTCTGGCGCGGCGGCGTCACTCCAAGGTTCACTCGTGCTCACGTGCAGGACAGCAATGTGCAATGGCCGAGGAACCTGTATCTAACAGCTGGGCCCGCAGAGGAGGCGTCATTTTCGGCCAATGGGGGACCGCCTGTTGCTGTCGTCGGGCGCTTGCAGTCGTCGTGGCATTGGCCCATTGTTGTGAAGGGGCGCATGTGGAGGTGGCATTGAACTCTTGCGCCAAGTTGCATCACTGCGAGGCAACTCGTCCCGGGTCGATGAACGTGTAACATGAAGTTCCTCGGCTCTGGCGCGGCGGCGTCACTCCATGGTTCACTCGTGCTCACGTGCAGGACAGCAATGTGCAATGGCCGAGGAACCTGTATCTAACAGCTGGGCCCGCAGAGGAGGCGTCATTTTCGGCCAATGGGGGACCGCCTGTTGCTGTCGTCGGGCGCTTGCAGTCGTCGTGGCATTGGCCCATTGTTGTGAAGGGGCGCATGTGGAGGTGGCATTGAACTCTTGCGCCAAGTTGCATCACTGCGAGGCAACTTCGTCCCGGGTCGATGAACGTGTAACATGAAGTACCTCGGCTCTGGCGCGGCGGCGTCACTCCAAGGTTCACTCGTGCTCACTTGCAGGACAGCAATGTGCAATGGCCGAGGAACCCGTATCTAACAGCTGGGCCAGCAGAGGTGGCGTCATTTTCGGCCAATGGGGGACCGCCTGTTGCTGTCGTCGGGCGCTTGCAGTCGTCGTGGCATTGGCCCATTGTTGAGAAGGGGCGCATGTGGAGGTGGCATTGAACTCTTGCGCCAAGTTGCATCACTGCGAGGCAACTTCGTCCCGGGTCGATGAACGTGTAACGTGAAGTGCCTCGGCTCTGGCGCGGCGGCGTCACTCCAAGGTTCACTCGTGCTCACGTGCAGGACAGCAATGTGCAATGGCCGAGGAACCCTGTATCTAACAGCTGGGCCCGCAGAGGAGGCGTCATTTTCGGCCAATGGGGGACCTGCCTGTTGCTGTCGTCGGGCGCTTGCAGTCGTCGTGGCATTGGCCCATTGTTGTGAAGGGGCGCATGTGGAGGTGGCATTGAACTCTTGCGCCAAGTTGCATCACTGCGAGGCAACTTGTCCCGGGTCGATGAACGTGTAACATGAAGTACCTCGGCTCTGGCGCGGCGGCGTCACTCCAAGGTTCACTCGTGCTCACTTGCAGGACAGCAATGTGCAATGGCCGAGGAACCCGTATCTAACAGCTGGGCCAGCAGAGGTGGCGTCATTTTCGCCCAATGGAGGACCGCCTGTTGCTGTCGTCGGGCGCTTGCAGTCGTCGTGGCATGGCCCATTGTTGTGAAGGGGCGCATGTGGAGGTGGCATTGAACTCTTGCGCCAAGTTGCATCACTGCGAGGCAACTTGTCCCGGGTCGATGAACGTGTAACATGAAGTTCCTCGGCTCTGGCGCGGCGGCGTCACTCCATGGTTCACTCGTGCTCACGTGCAGGACAGCAATGTGCAACGGCCGAGGAACCCGTATCTAACAGCTGGGCCCGCAGAGGAGGCGTCATTTTCGGCCAATGGAGGACCGCCTGTTGCTGTCGTCGGGCGCTTGCAGTCGTCGTGGCATTGGCCCATTGTTGTGAAGGGGCGCATGTGGAGGTGGCATTGAACTCTTGCGCCAAGTTGCATCACTGCGAGGCAACTTGTCCCGGGTCGATGAACGTGTAACATGAAGTTCCTCGGCTCTGGCGCGGCGGCATCACTCCATGGTTCACTCGTGCTCACGTGCAGGACAGCAATGTGCAATGGCCGAGGAACCTGTATCTAACAGCTGGGCCCGCAGAGGAGGCGTCATTTTCGGCCAATGGGGGACCGCCTTTGCTGTCGTGGGGCGCCTGCAGTCGTCGTGGCATTGGCCCATTGTTGTGAAGGGGCGCATGTGGAGGTGGCATTGAACTCTTGCGCCAAGTTGCATCACTGCGAGGCAACTCGTCCCGGGTCGATGAACGTGTAACGTGAAGTGCCTCGGCTCTGGCACGGCGGCGTCACTCAAACGTTCACTCGTGCTCACGTGCCGGACAGCAATTTGCAATGGCCGAGGAACCCGTATCAAACAGCTGGGCCAGCAGAGGTGGCGTCATTTTCGCCCAATGGAGGACCGCCTGTTGCTGTCGTCGGGCGCTTGCAGTCGTCGCGGCATTGGCCCATTGTTGTGAAGGGGCGCATGTGGAGGTGGCGTTGAACTCTTGCGCCAAGTTGCATCACTGCGAGACAACTCGTCCGGGGTCGATGAACGTGTAACGCGAAGTGCCTTCGCTCTGGCGCGGCGGCGTCACTCCAAGGTTCACTCGTGCTCACGTGCCGGACAGCAATGTGCAATGGCCGAGGAACCTGTATCTAACAGCTGAGCCCGCAGAGGAGGCTGATGTGACCGTGCAAATGAGAGGCGGCCTCCAGGCTCCGGTGACGAGGGACATCAGAGAAGCTTTTATTCTACATCAGAGGGCCCAGACGCACCACCACCCGTGGGCCAGAAGTCGGAAAACCCAACAACGCCGAGCACTCCCGACACCGTCCTTTTTATAGCTTGTCGGGAACGCGCCACCTGTCCCGCGTCCGTCGCCGGACGCAGACTGCGTCCGACAGCAATGCGATGAGCGCTCCAAGCAACGCACAGGAGAGCGTTCGCGCCCATGCGGAACGCCGACCGCGCAAGACCGGGACGCCGCCGTGCGTCCCTTGCCGGTTATAACAGTCCGTTTGCCGCCCGAAGAGGTCACGTAAGGGCTGCAGTGGCGCTGCTCCCTGAAGTGGCCGTTGTGCGTTCCCGTAGGTGTCACACTGATGATCCACCACACCACATATAAGCATGCACACCACACCACAGAGAAGCACGCAAATCCCGTCTTACGGTGGCACACCTTGGCTTACAACGATTCCGCACAACACCACCCACTCGGTCTCACGGGACCATCCACAACTGCAAGTCCCGCTCGCCACTACCCATTGGTCCCTTGGTTGAAGGTGGCTCGAAGCGCTGCACAGACCGCAGTGTCTAGTTCGTGAAGTTCCTCTTGCCATAATGTAGACCGTGTAGGCCTAGCTGTGCTCCTCTCCTGCCTGACTTTAACGGGGAAGTGTGCTCTCATACCGGACACCCACACTGAGAACACCCAGCTCTCCCGAGATTCACCGGGTGCATTTACTGCAAGGCTCCTTACTTAAAGACAGAAGTCTGCACTATGGTGATGGCCAAGCAAACTCTAAGCAAAACAATAATAAAAACCTACGCACACACACACAAAGCTAAATAGCTGCACTTCAGCCCGCCATAAGACTAAAAGGATATTTCACTTTACTGCGTTTCCTTTAGCTGGTATCTTTGGAAATCCTCTGCTGAAGCCATCGGCGTTAGCGTTCTCTTCCTTTGCGGTATTTGATCTCAAATCTATGCTCCTGTAACGCTAAACTCCACCGCAACAGCCTTCCATTTCTCGACGACATGCTACGCAGCCATGTCAAGGGACAATGATCTGTCTGGACCACGATGTGGGATCCATTCAGGTAGCATTGTAGTTTCTGTATTGCCCAAACGAGGCGCGCACACTCTTTTTCGGATGCACTGTAGGCGTGCTCACGAATTTTGAGTTTTCTGCTCACAAATTCCACGGGGTGTTCGTTTCCATCAGCGTCGTTTTGACTAAGCACGTCTCCCGTTCCCCTATCGCTAGCATCACACTGCAGTACAAACGGGCGATCAAAATCAGGCGCCTTCAACACAGGCCGACCGGCATTGACTTCGCTCAGTTGAATAGCCTCAGGAGACTTTATGGCTGGAAAGACCATTGTCAAAATGTACTTATAGCATGATTTAATCACGGGGAGAGGCCCTACTACATCTACGGGAAGTTTGAAAGGCTCTGTGATTAGCGGCACCAACTCTATGGGTGCTTTCCGCATTAGAGTATCCTCGTCGACATTGAGGAGATCAAGTGAACTTTCAGAATGTGGTAGCACGATACGGGGAAATGCCGGTTCCACTACGTCGCATGCAGGCTCTTTTGCTGATAACGGTATAGGAGCGTCTGTAGCGCTACTATCGCCCAATGTCACTGGTGCTACATACCTACTTCCGTCCTCACCCGCACTAGTGGATGCTTGCTCACAGGGATCCACTGCTCGTGGCTGCTTGCCTTCGCCAGCCCTCTCAGCGGCGAGCTCGCGTGCCTTGGAACGGGTAATGGCCTGTACTACGAATTCCCCGAAGCTGAGACCTCTCTTTTTCAGAAGCATATCAGACTTTTTCGAAAAAAGGTACGGGTACTGTTTCGGTAGATTCGGAGATACTGCCGCCTCAGTCTCCAGTACTCCAAACGGACCCTCAATCGTGACCTTCGCGATAGGCAGGCAAATGCTGTTCTTCTGTGCTACCTGCCTTATCCACGCACACTCACCCGTGAAATGTGTAGCTTCCACGTAATCAGGATGAACAATGTCCATTGTCGCCCCAGAGTCATGAAGGACCTTGCAATCTTTGCCGTTTACGACTAAGTCTCGAAGGTACGGTCTGAAGAGCTGCATATTTTCATCGTCACTACCCGTAACTGAAAATACTAGTTTCGGTTTCCTACAACCAGCCGCTATGTGTCCTGGCTCTTGGCACCGGAAACACAGCAGTGGCTTTTTCGATTCAAAGTTCTTTTCTTTCTCCGAGTTTTCCTTTGCCTCGTTCTCGGTCGCATTCTTTACGGTGAAGGGGCCTTTACGTTCAGGGCGATCTTTTAGCGGCTGTTTGCTTAATGGGCGAACACGGGCTTTCTCTGACTGGCGACGGACTGTGTACTCATCAGCTAGCTCAGCCGCACGTTCAATGTTTCTCTCTCCTGGTCTATCCTGAATCCATAGCCGCATTTCCTCATCTATGGACCCATAAAACTGTTCAAGGCAGATCAAATCCACGACCTTGTCCCGATCCTCGTAGACGCCCTCTCCCTTCAGCCACTCTACCAAGTCGGCCTTCATGTTGAACGCGAACTCCTGAAATGTTTCGCTCGTAGTCTTTTGAGCGTCCCTAAACCGGCGGCGAAACGCTTTTGCAGAAAGCCGGAATTTCTTTAGGAGCGCCGCTTTGATCTCCTTGTAATCATCTGCGTCTGTTTCTGGCAAACGCGCAAGAGTGTCCGCTGCCTCGCAGGGCAACACCGTTAGGAGCTTTTGAGGCCACGTGGCACGATCAAATCCTACCCTCGCGCAAGTTCGTTCGAAATTTACGAGGAACAATGCAATGTCCTCACTCATCTTGTAAGGCTGCAAGAGGTCCCTCATGCTCAGTCGTGCGTCTGCCTGAATCTCTGCATTTTCTTCTCTCACACTGCAAGCGCATTTCGCCTCGACAATCTGAAGCTGAAGCCGCAAGCGCTCAATCTCCCTTATTTGGATTTCCGCTTCTTCTTTACGCCTGACAGTCTCTCTCTCTTTGTCTAAACTTTCCCTTTTCATCCTTTCCTGAATAAGCTCCCAGCACTCGGACAGCTCCTCCTCATCGGCGCCGGAATCCTCAAGGGCCTGTATTAAAAGAGGCTTCCTACGTAACGTCGCTACCTCGATCCCCATCTCCTCGCACAGCATCGCTAAATCCGGTTTCCTCAGTTTGCTCAAATCCATGGCCACCCTGTGCTGACATCCGTAGCTCAAGCTGCCGTGAAGGTACCCTAATAAACACCAACCTTCACAAAGCAGCAACCAATCTACCCCTGTGGATAAACGTTACCACCTATCCAAAACACCTGGTAGAACCCCTATGGAAAGCGAGCACTCACCAGCGCCGGTAACCGGAAAGAGCAGAACTATCCCGCCGCTGCCAACCAGTTGATGTGACCATGCAAATGAGAGGCGGCCTCCAGGCTCCGGTGACGAGGGACATCAGAGAAGCTTTTGTTCTACATCAGAGGGCCCAGACGCACCACCACCCGTGGGCCAGAAGTCGGAAAACCCAACAACGCCGAGCACTCCCGACACCGTCCTTTTTATAGCTTGTCGGGAACGCGCCACCTGTCCCGCGTCCGTCGCTGGACGCAGACTGCGCCCGACAGCAATGCGATGAGCGCTCCAAGCAACGCACAGGAGAGCGTTCGCGCCCATGCGGAACGCCGACCGCGCAAGACCGGGACGCCGCCGTGCGTCCCTTGCCGGTTGGCAGCGGCGGGACGCACGGACAGCAATGTGCAATGGCCGAGGAACCTGTATCTAACAGCTGAGCCCGCAGAGGAGGCGTCATTTTAGGCCAATGGAGGACCGCGTGTTGCTGTCGTCGGGCGCTTGCAGTCGTCGTGGCATTGGCCCATTGTTGTGAAGGGGCGCATGTGGAGGTGGCATTGAACTCCTGCGCCAAGTTGCATCACTGCGAGGCAACTCGTCCCGGGTTGATGAACGTGTAACGTGAAGTGCCTCGGCTCTGGCGCGGCGGCGTCACTCCAAGGTTCACTCGTGCTCACGTGCCGGACAGCAATTTGCAATGGCCGAGGAACCCGCATCTAACAGCTGGGCCAGCAGAGGTGGCGTCATTTTCGCCCAATGGAGGACCGCCTGTTGCTGTCGTCGGGCGCTTGCAGTCGTCGTGGCATGGGCCCATTGTTGTGAAGGGGCGCATGTGGAGTTGGCATTGAACTCTTGCGCCAAGTTGCATCACTGCGAGGCAACTCGTCCCGGGTCGATGAACGTGTAACGTGAAGTGCCTCGGCTCTGGCGCGGCGGCGTCACTCCAAGGTTCACTCGTGCTCACGTGCCGGACAGCAATGTGCAATGGCCGAGGAACCTGTATCCAACAGCTGGGCCAGCAGAGGTGGCGTCATTTTCGCCCAATGGAGGACCGCCTGTTGCTGTCGTCGGGCGCTTGCAGTCGTCGTGGCATTGGCCCATTGTTGTGAAGGGGCGCATGTGGAGGTGGCATTGAACTCTTGCGCCAAGTTGCATCACTGCGAGGCAACTCGTCGCGGGTCGATGAACGTGTAACGTGAAGTGCCTCGGCTCTGGCGCGGCGGCGTCACTCCAAGGTTCACTCGTGCTCACGTGCCGGAACAGCAATGTGCAATGGCCGAGGAACCCTGTATCTAACAGCTGGGCCAGCAGAGGTGGCGTCATTTTAGGCCAATGGAGGACCGCCTGTTGCTGTCGTCGGGCGCTTGCAGTCGTCGTGGCATTGGCCCATTGTTGTGAAGGGGCGCATGTGGAGGTGGCATTGAACTCTTGCGCCAAGTTGCATCACTGCGAGGCAACTCGTCCCGGGTCGATGAACGTGTAACGCGAAGTGCCTCGGCTCTGGCACGGCGGCGTCACTCCAAGGTTCACTCGTGCTCACGTGCCGGACAGCAATGTGCAATGGCCGAGGAACCTTATCTAACAGCTGAGCCCGCAGAGGAGGCGTCATTTTAGGCCAATGGAGGACCGCCTGTTGCTGTCGTCGGGCGCTTGCAGTCGTCGTGGCATTGGCCCATTGTTGTGAAGGGGCGCATGTGGAGGTGGCATTGAACTCTTGCACCAAGTTGCATCACTGCGAGGCAACTCGTCCCGGGTCGATGAACGTGTAACGTGAAGTGCCTCGGCTCTGGCGCGGCGGTGTCACTCCAAGGTTCACTCGTGCTCACGTGCCGGACAGCAATGTGCAATGGCCGAGGAACCTGTATCTAACAGCTGAGCCCGCAGAGGAGGCGTCATTTTCGCCCAATGGAGGACCGCCTGTTGCTGTCGTCGGGCGCTTGCAGTCGTCGTGGCATTGGCCCATTGTTGTGAAGGGGCGCATGTGGAGGTGGCATTGAACTCTTGCGCCAAGTTGCATCACTGCGAGGCAACTCGTCCCGGGTCGATGAACGTGTAACGTGAAGTGCCTCGGCTCTGGCGCGGCGGCGTCACTCCAAGGTTCACTCGTGCTCACGTGCCGGACAGCAATTTGCAATGGCCGAGGAACCCGTATCTAACAGCTGGGCCAGCAGAGGTGGCGTCATTTTAGGCCAATGGAGGACCGCCTGTTGCTGTCGTCGGGCGAAGCTTCTAAATGAAGGCCGTTGATCCGTGACGTCACCAGGTCATGTGACCCAAAACCTAGGGACCTTGCGAGGGACAGGGTTGCATAGGGATTTTCTCGCGGCGAGAGCCACGGGGAATCTTCCGTGAAAGTGTTCCGTGCCTCTGCGGCTCTAGAGTCCTCCGATGTCGATCGTCGCCGGCACCGATGACCACCGTTCGCACGCCGACCGATGTGATCAGCGTTTTTGCGCGTGATGTTGAACGCGGTGAGTCGCCGGCGCATCTTTCTGTCTACGTCTTTACGGCGATTCCAGTCGCGCGACGTTCGGCGATATAGTACGTGAATCTCTCACCCGTAGCGACTTCGCAGGCTTCGAGAGTGAAGTTCTTGGAGGTGTGCCACCTTCCAAAAATGCAAGTATGGTCTCTCTTACTTTTAGCTTTGACCTGTACAATTTATGTCGCGTGTAACAGTCAGAGATGCTAGGTTTCCACGCATATCGGATAGCGTGTGGATATCCATGCTGCCGTTTTACTACGAAGATTGATTCTGATCGTGAACTATGGCGGTAACAGTCGCTCCTCACGGATTTCCACTTGCCGGGATCTCAGTAGATGAATACTACCGCATAGCAAGGTATTGCAGAGAAATTGAAAAGCAGATAAAGAAGGCATGTCTTCCACTTCTGGGGAAAACCACGTAAGGATGGAGTACATGTGAGCTACTCGAGGCAAGAAAACACACGCGTGTGCTAGCGATCGATTCGTCGATCGTACTGGCTGCTTGTCAGATGCCATCTCTAAGAATAAGATCGTGACAGCAGTGTTATTTTGATTTGAATGGCCAATGACTATAACATACCACTTCCATTTTCATTGTGTGTATGTTATTTTCACTCTGCATTTGTGGAAGTTAGTGTAAGTCAGGAATATATACATGTGTCACTTTCACTTGTTTCCACGGCAAATTAAATGCAGATAGCAGCCAACAGCTCCGCATTTAGAGCTAAAATATCTGTTACAAGCATGACTGCTGACAAAATTTAATAATAATTTGTTGTTTACAATTGATCGTTTTTGAGAACTGTTACTAAACAAGTGCAATTAATGGGAGAGTTAGGGTATCAACTAAATTTTTCTTGTGATATCGATTTGTACTTCATAGGGCTGCTGATACTACAACAGGAATCTACTGCCAAAGACGTGTGTGCAAACGCTTTGTGCCATCTGCACCTACAAGAGCAGCTGACCACAAGTGCTGTGGTTTCATCACTTGCTCAGGAGGCTACATAAGGATCACCTCAGCCGACCTGTCATCCAATTGGAAGTGTCACGCTGTACTGGCACCTAACCATTGCCCATGCTGTGATTTGTGCTTCACAGGTGAAGCATCCGTGTCTAGGTGTTTGCATCTATGTGTGTTATTTGCCACCGCCGACTGGGTGTTTGCATGTATTATCATTTTTGTTACACCATGCTTAATTCTACCAACATTTTACAAGCCATTGAGGATTCCACGTGCAAAACACACACCTAAATACAGACAGTTCATCAGAGCATACTCCTGTAACATTGACGATAGCTTTAAAATGCTCTAGCATAACTGCAAACTTTGACTGCTCAGCTCTAGAGGACAAAGGAGGACTGCACTGCTTTAAGGCAGGGAAATAAGGGCCTAACTGAAGTGCAAGCTCAAGCTGAAGCCAGATGAATGAGCGAATAGGAGGGCCCGTCAATCACTTTCAAGAACACAGCTGGTGAGATGGACTTGCAAATTGCTCAGGTCTCGTGTGTTCGTTTGGCCTACGAGACGCTGACATCACCCAATGCTGCACAAAAAGAAAATTATTTATGGTGCTTTCCATTAAATACGTAAGCTTCTTGATCCAATATTCTATGTTTGCTTGTGTTAAAGAACAGGCTGAGGAGGTTTTTGCACAACCTTCAACCATATGACTGCATTCATTTTATGATTACCTAGTGAAATGCTGTTGAGTCCTCCTTAGAGCTTTCTTCTCCACAAGATATGCAGTGGCTGGAAATGCTTAGCTAGCTCTTCATAAGAGCTCCATATTGTTACGCGCTATTCCGCGCTGTTAGCGGCGCATCCTGCCGAGCCTGGAGGAATGCACCAAGAAGATGAAGACGACGATCAGAGCAGCGCTCGTGCTGATGCTCTGCCATCTTGTCTGCTGCTCTTTCCTTGTGTAAATATAATTTCTACACTCCTCTGGTTATTCTTATATTATTAATTATGTAGGTGTTGGGATGCAAAATGCATCTTTTTCTTCTCCAAAACACTGTAGAATGTCAATTTAGCTGTTACAAGGTGCTTCCAAATAACCTGCTCTAAAGTGCTCCAAAATGAAATTTCTGCTGCTTCAAAAATTGCTCCAAATCAGATTGCTTGGTAGCATCACCAAGATCCTCTTAATCGGAAATAGTTGGGGTGGTCAGATGCAGTGTAATGCTTTCACATAGGCATACTGTGAAAACTGTAGCAAAGCGAAGCTGTGCTGCTGTCGTTGATCGTGGAATAACTGGTAACGGTATCAAGTTAACTCTCACTGTCACTTACACGTAGCAGCGGGCTAAGGGCAAGAGCGTGTCTGCTTTTCATTTCTCTGCATCTCGAGACAAGAGACAGATGGAGGCTCTAAGGGCAAGAGCGTGTCTGCTTTTCATTTCTCTGCATTTTGAGACAAGAGACAGACGGAGGCTCTTTCTTTGGTTCTTTGTTCCTTACTTTCTTTCTCTCTGTGTTGCCCATTGAATCATCACTATCATGCAAGTAATGGGCTTTTACTTGTGTCTATATTGTCTTTATCGTAGTCACAGTAATGTAGCATTAGGCTGACCCAGCTGAGTCTAACAAACAATTTCCTCACTTAGTGCTTCGCACAACACAGATTCCCACAATGCGTGGGATCTGCAGGATTTTTTTGTTCTAAGTTAATCAGGGTATAGTTCAATGAGGTATGTGTAGTAGTGAGTGTAAATTATAAAAGCATGTTACATTTCAGATTAACGGTACCTAGCCAGTATAAGCCAGTAACAGGCCTTTTTGTTTTAAGGTGGGTTATAACCCACCTTAAAACAAAAAGGCC